>OY294045.1:10852610-10916692 GCA_958510825.1 Brachypterus glaber
GGGCCTCTTCCAAAAGACACTTTTTAAACGGCTCCACAGTTTTTGGGCTTCCTGTAACACATAGAGTAAAAATTCCAACGGGATTCTATTCACAAGACTAAATACTAGTAACTAAACCTAAAAAATATTCTATTTTTAATATTTTTATCATTTTATAAACATTTTTCTGAAAAATTAAAAAAAAAACGCCATTTAATTTTTCAGAAAAATGTTTATAAAATAATAAAAATATTAAAAATAAAATATTTTTAGGTTAAGTTACTAATATTTAGTCTTATGAATAGAATCCCGTTGGAATTTTTACTCTATGTGTTACAGGAAGCCCAAAAACTGTGGGGCCGATTAAAAAGTGTCTTTTGGAAGACGCCCTCTGAAGTGGGTTAAGATGTACTGAAAATACAAAAAAAAAAAGATTATATATATACAGGGTGTCTCAACGAAGCCGACTCGGTCAATATATAGTAAAGTATCCACTTTAACTTTAATGAGAAAAGTTGTATGGCTTTAAAAAAGGCACATTCTAAAAATATCTTGTAATATATAGGATGGTCCTCCTAGAGTGGGTAATCTGACTTAATTTTTTTAAATGGAATGGTATATTTTTTATTTTTCATTTGAGTTTTATTGTTAACTTTAAATTTTCTATACAATTCTTTAAGTTCTTTATTGACTATTTTATTTTTATATCTATTTAAATCATATACGGGGATAAACTTGACAACCTTGTAAAAACTAGTGTCGGCCACTTTAAGGCTTTCCCGCCATTTTTCAAGTAGAGGTACTACATGTTAAGGCGCTTTTACACTTCAGCGTTTGACGCTGGCGGCATATCCCCACCATTCTGTCTATCAGCTCTCGCCGGCGATCTCCGCTATTTCCGTTTACAGTTCAGCGTTTTACGCTGGCGGCGGCGCATTTGTAGGTTATGTCATTATAAATGGGTGTGTATTCATTTCTTGAATTTCCTGCTGATTTAAACGCACGTATATACATTGCCCGTAATGGGACTTTTAAATTTAACGAAACTGCGCTCATTGTTTGAAAAAACAACCAACAACGTTATAAAACTTTATAACTTTGCAAAGCAACACAACCTAACCTCAAAAACGCGGCGTCAAATCGCCCGAAGTTCAAAAAATTCAACTTCAGCGTCGACCGTTGGCGGTAGAAAAGTGGGGTTGAAGAGATAGGGGAATAGAACCAATCAGATTACTCAACGAGCTAACGCTGCGTCAATCGCCGAACTGTAAAAGCAGCTTTATTGTATTTTGATGATGACATAACTATGTTAACTTAACCTACAAATATATAAACTACGATTCTCATTTTAAAAAATGTTTATTATCAAGTTTATTATGGAAAAGCTTTAGCATACATACTAACCTAAAATTTAGATTTTCATGAAAAACATACATTTTTATCAAACATTTTTAATAAAATAGGGCCAAACAGTAAACTAAAGCCACTTATTCAGGCCTGTTATTTAATTGTTTTTTCTTTACGTCAAATAAAATAATTTCCAGGCTACTTGATTTTCGTCAAGAGTTTTCAGAACGCAAAACTGTTGATTTTAAGGTATTAACAAATAATAATTTTTACTTAATATGTGTTAGTAGTGAAAAAAATAGTATATAAACCACGGTTGTGAATTATGCCTTTATAGCCCTCGCGATGTATATCCTTGTACAACGCTTGCGTTATAAAGGCAAAATTCACAACCTTGGTATTTATTTTATTCTTTCATTTAAACTAAAGCTAGAAATTTTTGCTCTAAACAAAGAGTTATTCAAAAAGACCGCAAAAAGGTCAAGAAAAATCGTAAAGAGATTTCAAGGGATTAAATCAAAAGGTTTTCCAAGTCTTTGTTTGGGCTTTTCATCATTATGTGTGGTTTTTATTATGTAGGTAAATGTGGTTTAGGGATTTTGTAAAGTTACTTGAAAGAAGTAAAAAAGCAATTTTTTCTTCAAGCGTACTAAAATGTTCATATTGTATAACTAAACACACTAGTTAGAAGTGATCTATTTTTTTACAGTAAAAAAATGATTTCATTGTTGTACGCCGTAAAAAAAACTTAGTTAGCAAAACCACCACTAGCGGCAGCACTCTTTGACTGTGATGACAGCCATACTTCAAACTTGTTTGTTTATTATGTAAACATGTGGTTGACTCGATATTCTGTGCAAAAACCTTGTGTGAAATTGATTAAAAATGATTGAATATGGTTTATACACCTACAAATCTTTCCGAAATTGCAAATGCTACATTAGACAATTTACCATCGAAATCGCGAAAAGTGTACGATTTAGCTTACGAAAAAAATTTAAAATGAGCTAAGGAAGGTTTAAGTTTATTTCGAAAGGGTTTTATTGGCCATTAAAAAAAAACATACCTTATTACTGAATAAATTAAATTCAAAAATTAATATTAAAAATATATATATATATATAGGATGCTTGAAGAAAAAATAGTATGTTTCACTCAGAGGAAAAGCGCTTTTTTTACTCGTCTGTAGTTTCCGGACTCCGCTTCGCGTCGTCCGTAAATTCTACAGACTAGTAAAAAAAAGCTTCAACAATATACTACTTTTCTAAATTAAGTCTATGGATCAGCTGTTGATTAAGCAAAATACTAATGCTAATTAACAACAAAATTAAATACAAATTAAAAAATACAAACAAATAAAAAAAAATAAGAAAAAAAAATCCGAAAGAATCAAATTATCATAAAAAATTTCTTTGCCATTTTTGCTCTTAGGGTAATTAAATGAAATTCATTTTGGCAAAAATCCTCGGACTTCGCTTAAAGATAAATCCGTTTTTGGTATGAATACTACATTCTTCACCCAAGTAACACAGTTTATTTGTGTCAACTAAATATTTGGTTGGATATGGCCAATTAAATTATTTGGTTGTGACAAATAAATTTTGTTTCTGTCAAATAAACTATTTTTTTCCCATTAATAAATCATTTTGAAATTAAAATATTTGTTTACATTAACTAAATATTTATTTGACTTAAATAAAATTTGTTAGTCACAACCAAATAATTTCATTGGCCATATCCAAATAAATTATTTTTATCAGTGTATAAAGTATCTCTTACCGCTCTTTCGCATTAAAATTGCAATAGCCATATGAATATAATTTTGCTGTATAAGAGCGGTAAGAGATACTTTATACACTGATAAAACAGTTTATTTGTGTCAACAAAATATTTGGTTGGATATGGCCAATTGGTTTATTGGGTTGTAACAAATAAATTTTATTTCTGTCAAACAAAGTATTTTGTTCCCATTAATAAATCATTTTGAACTTAAAATATTTGTTTACATGAACTAAATATTTCATTTCATTCTTCATTCTTTGAAATAATATTTCGGTTTAAATCATGTAAATTTTATAATTTAACCTTAAAATTACTCTAACGTTACCCCCATTTTTTTCAGTGTAGCTTAGAAAAACCCATTAAAATTAGATTACGCTGTTTTAAAGAAAGAAAAGAGTCGAAGCAGGTTGCATGTGTATAAAAGCAAAGTAGTGTTAAGAAAATGAATGGGAAAAATCCTTTCACGGAAATATCATCAGCAAGGATCATTTGTATCCTTCAGGATTTTATGTTGATAGCAACAGATTGTCTTTACTTTATAGGGATAAAAAACATTATAAACTAGAATCGAGAACCATAATTCACCTGCTGCTAACTTTCCTTGATTAAACTTTTAAACAATTCAACATGCACGTGCGTACTTTTTATGTTTGATGCAGAGGTTTTTTAAGGAAATGTACTAAGAGTGCCAAAAACTACATAACTCCTAAATGATTTATTATAGAAAAACTTAGTTTTTTCGAAAAATTAGCTTATACAGAGCGGTCCAAGAGTCACCCCCCCCCCTCTTAACTTTTGAACCAGTTGAGATATCGACTTCAAATTTAGAACTTTTAAATAAGACAACTTAAACTATCTTTTTCTTTCTTTCAGCTCTTAAAATGTGGGCAGGGGGCATGGGGGCACATTTTTTAAATGGAAAGGGGGGTCGTGTAATACATCATTTTAAAGCTTATAAAATTCTCCATTTAACTTCATATTTTTAAATAAAAAAAACATTGTTTGGGTTAAAATGGGGTTGAAAATGGGTATTAATGTCAAAATTCCTCTAAAAAAAACAAATAATTTTTTAAAAATGCCTAATTTCATCATAAAAAAAATGTTAATTATACTTTTAAACTAATTTTAGTTGACATAAATAAATATTTATGAAAAAAAACTTTAAAAATCGAATGTTTTAGCACAAAAAATTGAAAGTCAAAACCTTAAAAAACATTTTTAAAAAATTTAAAAATATTAGTTTAAATAGATAATTTTATAAGCTTTAAAATGATGTATCACACGACCCCCCTTTCCATTTAAAAAAATGTCCCCCATGGCCCCCTGCCCACATTTTAAGAGCTGAAAATATCAAATATATGCTAAAAGATATTTTAAGTTGTCTTATTTAAGAGTTCTAAATTTGAAGTCGATATCTCTACTCGTTCAAAAGTTAAAAGGGGCGGTGACTTTTGGACCGCACTGTATAATAAGGTACTCATTCCGAATTTAAATAGATTATCTACATTTGTTAAAAATTTATAGCAAATAAATCAAAACGGTCAATCCTTTCATTATACCGGGTGTCCCAACAGGTTATTTGAAAAGATAATTTTTTTTTGCAAAAAATAGCGTTAAATGGGAGCCAAAGAAGATTTTATTGACTTATTCAAAACCATCCCTTGCTTACCGACCCCCTTGAAACCACCCCCAACTTCTGTTTTTTAAATAGCACCCCGAAATTCTGATTAAAGAATATGAAAGTGAATATTTTAAGAGGCTCTAATAACAATTATTATTTATTAATAAAAGGGTGGTATTAAAAACAAAGTTGCGGGTGGTTCCAGGATAGTGGGTTAATGTGAGTTCGTTTTGGATACATTAATCAATTTTCTTTTAGGTAAAATTTTACGTAGGTTTTTGGAAAATCTTACGATGAAAAATATGTCTTCTGATCTGATCGGGTTGTACTTTGGAGACCCTTAAAAAAAATAAGAAATCACTTCTAATGCGTAGTTAAATTTAAGATGAAATGTGATTTCATATTCTTTAGTAAAAATAGGAGAGTGCTATTTAAAAAACAAGTTGGGGTGGTGCCAAGAGGGTGGGTAAATAAGGGGTAGTTTTGTATGTCAGTAAATAGCGTTAAATGGGAGCCAAAGAAGATTTTATTGACTTATTCAAAACAATCCCTTGCTTACCGACCCCCTTGAAACCACCCCCAACTTCTGTTTTTTAAATAGCACCCCGAAATAACAATTATTATTTATTAATAAAAGGGTGGTATTAAAAACAAAGTTGCGGGTGGTTCCAGGAGAGTGGGTTAATGTGAGTTGGTTTTGGATACATTAATCAATTTTCTTTTGGGTAAAATTTTACGTACTTTTTTGGAAAATCTTACGATGAAACATATGTCTTCTGATCTGACCGGGTTGTACTTTGGAGTCCCTTAAAAAAATAAGAAATCACTTCTAATGCATGGTTAAATTTAAAATGAAATGTGATTTCATATTCTTTAGTAAAAATAGGAGAGTGCTATTAAAAAAACAAGTTGGGGTGGTGCCAAGAGGGTGGGTAAATAAAGGGTAGTTTTGTATATGTCAGTAAATTCTACTTTAACTCCTATTTAATCTTATTTTTTTAACTTTTTTATCTTTTTAAATAACGGAGATATAGCCCGTCTAAAACCTGGTGAGACATTCATTTCTAAATAATAATTGTTATTTGAAGCCCCTTAAAAGAATAAAATACCACTTATAATACATGGTTGAATTCAAAATGAAATATAATTACATTTTATTTGATAAAAAAGTGGGGGAGTGCTATTTGAAAATCAGAGGTTGGGGGGGTTTCAGGAGGGTGGGTAAGTAAGTTCTGAATGTCAATAAAATCTTCTTTGGTTCCCATTTAACGTAATTTTTTGCAATTTTTTTTACCTTTTCAAATAACGGAGATATAGCTTGTCAACCGTTTTGAAAAAAATTGGTGGGAGTGCTTAGGTACCATAGTGGTACCACTGTGCCAAGTTTAGTTAAAATCCGAGACATCGATGTCAAACCAAGTATGTTAGCGTGAAATATCAAAGATTTTTTTAAAGAACACATTTTTTTCAAAAAAGGCTCAACGATTTTTAAAATTTTGGTATTTTTTTTTTTAATTAAAGCTCATATAACAAATTCCAAAAAGAAAAGAAAATGGAAGTTGTCATGTCATTTAAAGGTTCTTCTAGAACGCCGTGTAGGATTCACCAAGCAAATTACTTAAAAAACCTTATTAAAGTTTTGTAAATGTTTAAGAATAAATAAAACGTTTTAAAAAGCTTTTCAATTTAAGGATATTTTGGTCGAGGCGTTTTTAAACTATTAAGTAAAGCACTAAACTTTTTTAAAACTTATAACTAACACTGGTTAATTGAAAATACAAACTAATTGGCAAAAATTAGAATAAAAAGTTTACTGTCAATAAAGTACAACTTTTACAAAGTAGTTAAGTAATTAATAATTGAAATAAACTTTAAAATTAGTAGATTTGGACTTTTAAGTAGTCTTTCTACCTTCATATTTTAAAATTAATCTAAAAAAGGTATCGTTGTGAAATTTTGTAGGTATGCATACCTAAACATACCATATATGGTATGTTTATTTATACAAAAATAGTTTTAAAGTGTCATTTTTCAGCCATGAAAAAAACAAAACGGGATGTTATTCAGTATTGGAGTCGCTATAGCCCGAATTAGAAGAAATTTTTTTGGCCAAAAAATAACAAAATGTAGGGCGTTTATGTTTAAAAAAAATTGAAAATCGTCCTCCATTTTGTTAATTTTTGGCCAAAAAATGTTCTTTAGTTGAGAAAAAAAAATAAAAAACGTCCGCCATTTTGTTATTTTTTGGCCAAAAAATGTTCTTCTAGTTCGGGCTATATAATTGTGCTTAATGCGCCGCATTCTTTGAGCCCCCCCCCACATATCTTCAAATCAAAAAAGTTGCATATTTCATGTATTAAAAACATAAAAGTTGCATATTTCATGGGTTAAAAAAAATTTAAATAATAAATTTTTAATTTTGGGAAAAAAAGTTTTAAATTTTATGGCTTAAAAATATAAAAGTTGCATATTTTTTCATGGGATAAACATAATAAAATAATACATTTTTAATTTTGGGAAAAACGTGGTAAATTTCATGTATTAAAAATATAAAAGTTGGGATTTTCAAAAAACTTGCATATTTCGTGGATTCAAAATATAAAACTTGCATATTTTATGGGTTAAAAATAATAAAATTATAAAATTTTAATCTTGTGAAAAAAGTTGTAAACTTCATAGATTAAGAAATATAAAAGTAAGGATTCTCAAACATTGAAAAAATATAAATAACTTAACCCCAGAAGGTGTAATTTTAAAACTTTTTTTTTGAGAAAGGGTGGGGACAACTTTTTTTTAATTAGTCATGAACTTTTTTTTGTCGAGGAAAAAAGTTGTGTTTTTAGGTTTTTAGGCTAAAAAAAGTTGTAATTTTTGACCTCCTCCCCCACCAAATCTCCTTCGCTACGGCCCTGCCCCTAATACCTAATTATTATTCCGAGCAAGTTTTTTTAATCAACAAATTACGTGCTCGAACAAGCATTTACTATCCAGCATATTTTCATTATTGCATTAACTAAAAGATTAAACAATAAAGAGCCTTTTAGTTCATTTTTTAACTTAATAACGTTAAAAATGTTTAATAGGGTGGTGCATAAAAAAATAGATTTTTAAGCACCACACGTGCAGCAAGGAGACCTAAAAATGGTGCACCTAGGTAGCATAAAAAATATTTTTAAAGGTGTAAAAACCAAACGGTGCCAATCGAAAAAATGCAAAAAACAAAAAAATAATTTATTATATATTTAATTTTTTTTTTAATTAAAAAAAAAAAATAAGAGGTTAACTACTGCAAAATATTTTTACTCTGACTTCCGAGATTTTTTAAGACTTACAAGATTTTCGACGTAAAAAACCTTAAGCTTTTCAATGAGATTTCAGAAAAATTACTGAAATATTTGAAAATTTTTACAGACTCATATTGAGCGCATCGAAAAAAAAATTGATAAATTATGTTGTATTCCAAACATTCTTTGTTCTTTGAATTTTATCTATAGGATAATAATAATAATAATAATAATAATAATAATGGTTATACATCCCAATTTGTGATTGAGCCGCTTGAAAGCTTTCTGGATCCATATTTGGCTTGGATCATTTCTCATTTCTCTTAATTAGACTCCTTTGCTGATTTCCCTCCATTCATTTTTATTTCCTGTCCTGTTTTACCAATTTTCAACTTCAATGTTTCGTAAATCTTTTTGTACTTCCTGTAACCACGTAGTTCTTGGTCTTCCATATCTCTTTTTTCCTGCTGGTTGCCATTCCATAATAGTATACGTTACTGTGTTACGGCTTCTCCATACATGACCTAACCATTAAATCCTTTGTTCTTTTATATTGCTGACTATGTCTTTACTTTACCGTTTATGATTTGTTGGTTTGTTTCGTTTTTGTATATATTTTCTATTGTTCTTTTTGGACCTAATATTTTTCTTACAATTTTTCTTTCTGCTATTCTTAACTCCTCCTCTTCTTTTTTAGTCATGTTCATAGTTTCTGCCGCGTTCTGATTTTGTTATTCTTTGTAAGAATTTTTTTAGTTAGTACTTTTTTGTTTGCGTAATACGCCCGGTTTACTGCATTTATTTTTTCTTTATTTCTGTTAGTCTACTTCCATCATTAGCCAAAACTACTCCTAGGTACTTAAATCTATCTACCTCCTCAAACTCCTATTTTTATTGGTCTTTCCAATAATTCTTTTCCAAATCTCATTAGTTTTATCTTATTTGTATTTATTTTTAAACCCATTTCTGCTCCCTCCCTGACTATATTTTTTAACATTGTTTTTAGGATTAATCTGTTCTTTGTTATTAAAACAATGTCGTCGGCGTAAGCTATGATTTGAAAAACGCATAAAAAAAATTGATAAATTATGTTAAAAAAATATATTTTGTATTCTAAACATTCTTTGTTTTTTGAATTTTATCGATAGGAGGCGCCTAAATTGTCTAAAAATGATTCGTCCGGTTTAATTTTTACATCCTTAAAAATATGTTTTTGGTATGTACACTTTTGTAGGATTTGATGCGGGATGGATTAACAAGACAAGACAAGACGATTTAGGGGCGTCCCAAATATACACGGTGTATTTGAAATAGGGTCGGAAATTTTAACAGGTGATTCTACATGATAAAATATGACAAAAAGTTCCTATAAACATATGTCTAAAAATGCGTCATAAGGGAGCTACGCCCCTTTGAAATTGGCTAAAAAAATCGGTTTTTATTTAATAACTCAGGAACCCTTTTAACGAGGTTTTGCACGTGAATTAATCCTAATAAGGTTCATCTTTGTATGTCATTTTCACGTACTTATTTAAACCAGGGGTGTGCGAAACGGGGGGGCCTTATCAGTTTTTTGTCCCAAACTTTTTTCTGTGTAACTTTTTTGCAATTTTATTTTTGAAATATGATTCCTCAGGTCAAAATACATAAAAAAGGTACTCTTGTTGTAATTCTGTAGGATTAACCATTTTCGAGAAAACTTCATTTGAACGTGAAAAACCAAAATTTGAATGATGCAATGTTATTCTACATCAAAAACTAAGAAAAAAAGTTTCCATACATGTAGATCGAAAAAACGCTTTTAAAGCTACCATAGCCCTTTAAAAATGGTGCATATTTAGGAGACCATAATTCCATTAGGATTGATTTTTGGAAGTACCTGTATATAAGGTTTTTTTCTTAGTTTTTAATGTACATTCGCCCTGCATCATTAAAATTTTGGTTTTCAACATTTTAGTATTCAATTTTTCGTCCTCGAACCGTGGAATTTCATCTTCAAATGAATTTTTCTCGAAAACGGTTAATCCTACAGTATTACAACAAGAGTACCTTTTTTATGTATTTTAACCTGAGGAATCATATTTCAAAAATAAAATTGCAAAAAAGTTACACAGAAAAAAGTTTGGGACAAAAAACTGATAAGTCCCCCCCGTTTCGCACACCCCTGGTTGAAATAAGTACATGAAAATAACACATAAAAACGGGCCTTGGTAGGATTAGTTGACGTGCAAAACCTCGTTGATATATCTCAAAGGGTTCCTGAGTTATTAAATAAAAACAGATTTTTTTAGCCACTTTTAAAGGGGCGTAGCTAGCTTATGACGCATTTTTAGACATATGTTTATAGGAACTTTTTGTCATATTTTATCTGTTAAAATTTCCGACCCTATTTCAAATACACCGTGTATATTTCCAAGAACCACCCTAGTTTTCATAAATATTCAAAAGTACGTTCAGTTTTATACAGGTGGATTATATTTTATATTAAAATTTAAGATTGGAGCTTTAGGGTTATATTATTATTCTGTTTTAATAATCTTGAAAAGATGTCGCGCAGATTTTCATAGGATTGTACAGAAAAGCAGGAAAGCACATTTACTGAGCAAAACTGGCTAGTTATCCTTGAATTCCTTGAATTAATTAAGTAATTTCGGAAACGACTGTGTGATTTCCTCGGGAGTTCTTTATTGTACATACAGCTTGTATGATATACCCAAAATAGTGTTATCAAATTCGTACATGATGGGCAGAAAAAATTATCATGAGTCAAAATCTGTAAAATAATTTTTTAAACCTTAAAAGAAAAATATCTTAAAATTGTGTGATTTCTAAACGTAGAATTTTTTTTTTTGGAAACTAGACGCCTAGGTCTAGGCCTATAGGCCAGAACAAATAATAAACTTAAAAAAAATGGGATATATTTAAGGTGATTAACGTTTTAGACTTATATCTTAACAAACGTTTAAATTTTCCATTTTTTTCAAATATCGTTAAATTCTAGAAAACCGGTTCTTTGGGTCCATCCTAAAATATTATTTTAGACCCAAAAAAGAAACACTGGCTATTTTCACGTCCGACGTCACATGACCTAATTCTTTGGTTTCTTTTGGTTTTTTCGTTTGTTAAGTGTTTCTGATGCTAATGGGGGAGTGTAGCCCCCCCCCCATGTAAACGAATAGAATACAATTCTGACCAAAAATATGCCTTAAAAACTTTAAAAACTTTTTGGCCACAAAAAATACTGGACATGGAAATAGCTTCGAGCACGTCGGACATGGAAATAGCCGCCTCCAAAAAAATAAGGTATTTTCTTGAGTCAAAATACACATGATAGGACCCCGGCGATTAACAGTTTTGCAATTCGGGGAGATGCTCCAGTCTAATGGGGAATATGTTTTATCCCTTGACACACAGAGCTGGATTTTGCATCTTTCTTTTAGAACAAGGGTCTGTTCATATACCGAGTAGAAAAAAGGATTTAGAAATAATTCAAATATTTCAAATGATCAATAGCTATGAATTTTTCATTTTCAATATATTATTAGACATAATTTTCTGCCCTTTCAGTTTTATCAAACCATAAATAAAAAATAAGTTTTGAAAGTGAAACATAAAAACTTGTGCGAATTCATAAATTAAAGTTTTAAGTTAAAAAGTTTCCTAACAGACATTTATCACACTTTATCCTTTACCATGAAATCCACTTGTATTTCTAACAAATCGCTGGTTTGGATTTATTACATAATTAAATGTGTTTTGGCTCCAGCAAAGAACTTTGTGGTTACAGTTTATGACTTGTGGCTTTTAATGTTGGTTTATGGTCCACGGAGCTCCGATTTAACTGGAAACATTATCATTTCAGTGCGCATGCGCACTGCAGCCTACAGGCTTAGTGATTAAGTATAGGAGCGCCTTTGTGCAGCTCTTTATGGAATGTTTTGATAAACTGCGCATGCGCTGACCGTTTTTCAATATATTATTTTAAATAAAAAATTAAGAAATTCTTGATCCTTACTATGGTTTATTTAAATAAAAAACATTTTTTTACATAAAATTTAAATAAAAAACATTTTTTTACAAAAAAAACACAAATCAACGTTAACGTAAACCAAGGCCCCATCGTTAAAAAAAAAGACCAAACAACAAAAAACCTAAAACAAAATCCTGCATAGAGAGCTGCATTTAGGCGCTTGTTTAAGTATATTATATATAAACACGGAGCATGCGCACTTATATGACAATTAGTAAATTTTCCACTAACGTCTACGTTCTACATTCAACTCGGTCTTTCGCGCTGTTGCCAAATTGTGCAATTTAATTTATCTTTGGTTTTTGGTTGTTGTGGTGTTTTTTTTTTGGTTGTTTTGGTGTTTTTTGCAAAAAAAACCAAAACAACCAAAAACCAAAAATTTTATATATCTCAAAAACTATATACAATAGACCCATATAATATAATATTAAAATAAAGGTATTTTATGACAAGTAATATAGCATAATAAAAAATATACTATTCCGTTTAAAAAAATTAAGTCAAATGTTACCCACCCTAGAAGGACCATCCTGTATATTTCAAAATATTTTTAGTATGTGCCTTTTTTAAAACCATACAACTTTTCCCTTCAAGTTTTTCCTTAATATACTTTTATACTTTTCCGTGAGGAAAAGGAAATATTTTAAGGATGTGTTCTAGAGGTTAAAATAAGAAAAAAAGTTTCATAAACATATGTCCAAAAACGACTCGTAAGGGAGCTACGTCCCTTCAAAGGGGGTTTCAAAATTTCGATTTTTATTAATAACTTAGTAACACTTTGTGTTATAGCATCGAGGTTTAGTATGTGATCTGTGCTTTATAAGGCCTATTAGCCAATGGTGTATGCATGTATTTACTTCAACCAGGGGCGTCTGAAACGGGGCTCTTATCACTTTTTTGCCCCAAACTTTTTTCTGCTTAACTTTTTTGTAGATTTATTTTTAGAATAGTATTACTCAGGTAAAAACACATAAAAAAGGTACTCTTGTTGTAATACCGTAGGATTAATCGTTTTCGATAAAAATAGAATTAAAGGCAAAATTACACCTTCGTAGAACCAAAAATTAAACACTAAAATGTTAAAAATCAAAATTTCAATAATGCAGAATGATTCTACATAAAATGCTAAGAAAAAAGTTTTTATACATGTAGGTCCAAAAATCGATTTTTAAGGTACCATGACCCTTTAAAATTTTGGAGGTTGTAACTCCCATACTATTGATTTTTGGAATTTTGTGTATGAAAACTTTTTTTCTTAGTTTTTGGTATACGGTAACTCTATGCTATTAAAGTTTTGGTTTTCAACATTTTGGTGTTTAATTTTTTGTCCCCGAAACTTGTAATTTTGCCTTTAATTGTATTTTTCTAGAAAACGGTTAAACCTAAAGTATTACAGCAAGAGGACTTTTTTAATGTCTTTTTACCTGAGGAATAGTATTCTAATAATAAACCCACAAAAAATTAAACAGAAAAAGTTTGGGAAAAAAAAGTGATAAGACAACTCATTTCGCACGCCCCTGGTTTAAGTAACTGCATACAAATACCATTGGCTGATAGGCCTTATTAAGAATAGATTACATGCAAAACCTTGTTGCTATAACACAAACGGTTCCTAAGTTATTAATTAAAAATCGAATTTTTGGAACCCCTTTGAAGGGGCGTAGCTCCCTTACGATTGGTTGTTGGACATATGTTTATATGAACTTTTTTTCTTATTTTGACCTCTAGAACATATCCTTAAAATATTTCCCTTTCCTCACGGAACACCCTGTATATCGACCGAGTCGGCTTCGTTGAGACACCCTGTATATTATTTCATATTGCATTTCCCAAATACTTTAAAAAAATTTAAAAAAATACATTTTTTTTAAAAGATCTTTTTTGAAAAACAACAAATTACTGTTAGCCTTACTTATTGCGTAATCTGCTAGCCCTCGTGCTAGCCCAAGATTAGTTAGTGCAGACACGTGATGCTCATTTGGAAGGTATGTAACACTGTAAACATAATACTAAACAAAGATCTAAGAGTCATTCCAAAGTTACGGGTGCTCCCGGGTGTGACAGTTATATTTTAAAACGTTAGGTATTCTTATAAATAAAAATCAATTATTTTTACACCTAAAATTTTACGATATGACACTTTTGCATTTAGAAAAGGTTATATAATCTTGTAGTCAAGCTAACCCAAAATTTTAATTTTTTCCCTTATCTTGGCCAAGCCAATCAATTGTTATAAACTTTTGTGCAGCAGATCTTTGCAACCAAAATAAATTAAAAAATAAAAATATAATGGTATACAGAATCAAAAGCTTGTTTAAAATCTGTATAAACAGCGTATCAAGGAATACATTAAGATATCTGATAATGTTATCACCTTGTCGCCCAATAGATCTATATCGAGTTACTATAACCAGAAAGCGAGGATTACGGACCCGTAATTTAATAAATCTTATACCTACATAGATATCTAGATCTGACCCGATCGGGTTACTATAACAGGAAATCAATTACGGACCCGTTATTTCGTGTTTATGTTTATGTTTATGTTTGTTTTTAACCTCGTACTATTCTACTTAATTAAGCATCCCCTAAGTCCAGGACTTGTGTGGGCTAGTGGTAGAGGGAACCACCGGCTTTAATTGACTTTCGAACCAATATATCTAGGGAGTACGCCTTCGCCAAATTTCAATTATTAATTAACTGAAAAAGGCAATCGGCGCCAGTGAGGTTTGAACTCACGATCATTAGATCAGTGTCAGGCTATATCGATGCCATTGACCACTGAGCTAAATCTCCCATGTAACCCGTATAACCTTGTAAATTAGTTTAACTTCATTTTTTACTTTTAAGTTCTATCCTATAAAATATTGTTTAAAAAAAATATTTCTCCATTTTGTATATTGCTTATCTCTGTACAAAAATTGAACTTTTTAAAAAATAGCGATATAATTTAAAAATGGACTAAAAAAGTCCAAACGAGATTTTAAAGAGTCTTTGGATACGAGGCAGACCTGAAACAAGTTCGTACTTTTTACAACTACCGAAGTATACCTCAAGCACACTCTTATCATTAAATATACACATGTTAAATAATAGTTATTTATGGTACTAGTGGGTAAAGCAATATCGGTTTACCCATAAGTGCCATACAAGGGTTTATCCAATAAATAGCTTAGGAATTCATATTTTTATTAAAAATTTTCATGACATTTACAAGAAAATAATTTGACAAGTGACAGTTGAGTGGGTAAAATAAATAATTATCCACTCAATAAAGTAAAAGCCACGCGGGGGTTATTATTTAGTTTATCTATTTAAAATAAAGCTGGTAATTGTCCTATTATCTGTATGTATTGGATAAGCATTGTTTATTGCACCAGGCCACATCGGAATTAGTAATAAGAGTACGTTTGCATTTTGGTTCCAGTTGGATGAACTATAAAAAGTACGGTGGTGTTAGATCTGCTTCGGAAGTCTATAAAAAGTATGGGAGCGCTTCATATGTCTTCGGTGGACAAAAAAAAGTACGGCCTTGCTTCAGTCATATTTCGGTCTTATATATTTTTATTGGGGATACTATTAATTTTTCTTTGGGGTAAGGTTCAGTGGAATAACCCTGAAGAAACCTTTATAACGTAACATTCCAAATTCGTTAATGGCAACATAAATTTTCAATTTTGCAATTTGGTTTTGGTTAACGGTCAATTTGTCGTAAATGACCGACATTAACTACCAGTCGTATAAATAAAATTACTGCCGTTAATATGGAATTTATCAATCAAAATAAAATATTATGTCCTTTAAGTATTTATAACTAATTAAATAAAGAATAATAATATTATTGTTAATTACTACTTAATAAAGAAAATAATCGACGGATAGGATAAAATGTAACATTAACAGGCAGTTAGATTAAGTATACTTTAACTAAAATCTAAAGCTATATTTATTTAATGATTTCTGAAATAAGTACATAGATGGAAAAGATCGGTGTAAACCTTCAACTTTTAGATCCGATTTTCTTTGATTCAAAGACAATGAAGTTAATTTTAGGGTAATTTAAATTATAACTTACATGTAAGTAAAAAAAAATAAAACTAAACTGTATACAGTTTATTTTTAGCCCTTTTTTAAAAAGCTAAATATATACACCGATCCACCTAAAAAAATGCTATTTTTTAAATTCAAATATTTCAAAAACTATTTAATGGATTTGACTGATTCTTTTTTTGTTTTAAAGCTTAAACATTCTCTACTTTTGTTTTTATTTAGAATGATCAAAAAAAGTATTTTTGTATTAGCAGCAAAAAAAAAGTACACTATGTTTTTTTCCTTTCCCCATCTTCTAGGATGGTACGCCACTGCAACTGTTTATCAAATTTAATGTCTCTCTTATTGCCGCAGTTTTAATGAATATTTTATTTTTTATATTTATATATTGTCACTTCTGGTTTGGGAGATATCAGGATTTTCCTGAAAGTTGTAATTTTTTCAGTTAACTCAAAAAGTGCTAAATCAGTAGAGTTGTTATTTTTTATTTGAAGTTCAAGACTTTTACTTCTTCTTCTAGAGTTTCTTAATTAACCCCACTAATTTTTTTTCTTAAATTTTTTAGATAGTATTTTTTATAAAAATAAATGTTTCAAGTCACCGAAAAAAAACATTATTATATATTAAAAAAAAAACATTATTATACATTTATTTGCAATTTAGGTTATGTATTTATATATTTGCACTCTTTGCTTTTTATTTGCATAAAATAAAACATAAATTTTAGGAATAACCTAGATAAACCCAAAAATTTACCCTCTGGGTATATGTAAAATAATATAGTTGAAAATCTTTGGCTCAGGTCTCTGTGTTAAAACTTTCTTGAAAGTCGTTTTGCAAGCGACCTGCACCACTAATAGAACTATATATGATATAGTAAGGACAGAAATTTTTAATTTTAAACAAAATTATAAAAATATTAATTTATTATTCCATATATGATATACAATAATTATAATTATATCTGTTCCTACATATATGGTTAAAACCAATCTGAATTTCTGGTGCGGACATCTTCCTAAAATCTGTGGGAAATAGAGCATGAAGCAAATTATAGACCTGACCGAATTTGATATTATTTTATATAACAAGCCGGGAAGGTATGTAATGCTTCGCGTACCATAGTATACTCTTCAGTGAAGGATCCTCTATAAAGAGTGTGTTCTTCTACATTAACTTTAAAAACCGCTTTTCGAAACCAACCAACGAAAAGTTTATTTTTCTGGAGGTTATTCTCGATTATATAGGACAACAAATACATTCGATATTTAGATTTTTTACGCAGTTTTAACATTAGATCATATATACATAGATGCGCCTTGAGTCCACGTCAAACCGAAATGTTTTCATTGTTTTATCCAGGTAGATTTCACTTTCCCGCTTCTGGTCACCACCCACCGCTATAGTGGTTTGTTGACAAATATGTTATACTTCACCTCCTCGCAACCTCACCGCTATAGTGGTTTGTTTACTATTGGCTTTGTATATGTTCTACATAAAACAAATCAACATTAATGCCATATCTATGTATATATGATCTAATGTTTTAACATAGTGATTCACTTGGAACATAAAAAAACATTAAAAACAGAAGATTTTTTTTTGTTTTTAATACTTCCATCCGATCCGGATACATATTCTTGACTTTCGGGGAGTAGTATAATACTATAATTTTATAAAATTGTTTTGTCAACCGAGTTAAGCATGTGTACCAAATTGTAGCTTTCTATGTATATTCTAAGTGGGTGAAACAGAGAGGGGGGTTAACTTAGCCTTATACGCGTATGGGGAGTGACGGGGAGAAGAGGTAGGATGTAAAATATATTGTAAAATTTATTGTAAAATTTTATTATCACTAAATGAGTATGTAACCTAATTTTAGTTTTAAATTATCTTGTGTGGGTAAAAATGGATTTTTTTAATTTTAGGGGTAAGTTTTATATAAAATTGTATTGTCAGCCGAGTTAAGCATGTGTACCAAATTTTAGCTTTCTAAGTATATAAAATAACTGTGATCGAGATCCATTCTCATATTTGAGTTTTAATAAATCAAAATTAAAAAATTATTATGTCTACTCCAATTTTTATTTTATTTTTTTTATATTAAAGCATTTTATTTATAAAAAATAGCTACAATTGTTTCGACCTTTGAATTTAGCCTGAAGATGACCCTAAATTTAAGGGTCGAAACAATTGTAGCTATTTTTTATAAATAAAATGCTTAAATAAAAAAAAATTTGGAGTAAACATAATAATTTTTTAATTTTTATTTTAAGTGGTCGAAAAGCCTTTGGCAGATTTGCCCTAAATAAACAAATAAATAAATAGATAAACATTGTAAGTTAAATAAAAGCTTGTAAAAAAAACTAAGAGTGATTACTTTCCTGGTTAAAAGTTAGTCCAAGCTCGCCGTGAGTAGTCATGAGACTGCGAAGAGTATGATAAAGCTTCATCTGAATTTTGAAACAATAAATACTTGATTAGAGCTCCTCTCTTTGATATTCAAATTGTTATTAGTCCACAGTATACTAGTTATAAGACGGATCTAGAAGCCAGCGGATGCAAGTATACAGGGTGATTCAGAAATAAGGTACAATATTTTAAGAGGTAATTTTAGGTCCAAAAATATGAAAAAAAATCGTATAAAGGTTGGTCTCTCCTAAGGGTACATCTAAAAAGTCGTTTTTATTTATTATCTCTGAAACCCTATGAACTACAGTAACAAATTTGTTCAAATGCCTTAACCTTGATGAAGGCTATCCTTTTATGTAATTTTTATTTGATAATTTTAACCAGGGACGTGCAAAATGAAGGGGCGATGTCACTTTTTTGCCCCAAACTTGTTTATTCTTAGATTTTTTGACATTTTCTTAATAAAATATAATTCTTTAATTAAACATACATAAAAAAGGCACTGTTTATGTAACACCGTAGGGCCAACTGTTCCCGAGCTACTGTCCCTTAAAAAGAGTTATTCTTTAAGAGGCTGTAGTGCACTTAAAACTGGATTTTCGAACCTAGGTTAGGAGCTTTTTTTCACAGTTTTTAATATAGAATAACTCTGCAGAATTAAAATTTTTATTGGTGATTTTTTTAGTTCCTATTTTGGATTCTCATAACGTAAAATTTCCGCTTTAATTGCAATTTTATCGAAAACGGTTGGCCCTCGGTGTTACATAAAGAGTACCAAGAATAACTTTTTTATGAATTTTTAACTAAAGAATCCTATTTCATTAAGAAAATGTCAAAAAATTTACGGAAAAAAAGTTTGGGCCAAAAAGTCACATCGCCCTCCCATTTTGAACTTCCTTGGTAAAAATTATTACGTAAAAATTATATAAAGGAATAGCCTTTATCAATGGCATGTTTAAAAAATCTTTACTGGGGTTCATGGGGTTCCGGAGGTATTAAATAAAAAATACTTTTCAGATCTACCCTAAGGAGGGTCGTAGCTCCCTCAGGGCTCATTTTCGGACCAACCTTTATAGGAACTTTTTTTCATATTTTTGGACCTAGAATCACTTCTTAAAGTTGTGTGCCCTATTTCTGAATCACCCTGTATAAATATTTAGGATAAATACAAAAAATCGCAATTTTGGCAACAATTTATATACTACCAATTGGTTTGGACCGTGCTTTGAAAGCGGTTATAGCATTTTGGTTATTATTATATCTCATTTCTAAAATCTCTTCTTTTAGTTTTGCTTAAAAGTTTGTCACAGAATACATATGGTTTGAATTTTTTTAATGTATTTTTAATGGAAATATGCCCAGTAGAATTTTAAACAACCGGGTTAGTCTGTGAAATGAATAGTATATTCTATAACTAGTATGGAATAGACAATATTCCGCGCGAGCGGGTAGGCGAGTATAACGGTCCCGCGAGCGCGGAATGACTATTCCATACGTGTTGTAGACTATACTTTTTCTTCGACTGCAAATATGAAACACTGCTTTAAACTGCGGACAAGGTTAAAAACAATGTTTTTTATGACTTGACATTGTAAATGCAACAAAACACACATCTTTAATTAAAGCAATTAATGTTATTTAATAATTTTATCAAATCAGTACTTAAAAAAGATTTTTATTTAATTTTAGCACATATTTACAAATTATTATGCAAAAATTGAAGGTTATGTCAGATTGTTGTGACAGATATCAGGTTTAAATATTTAACAATAGATGGAGCAGTTTTCATTTTTTGAACTAAATTGATAAAAAACTGGTTTAATATTAAGAAAAAGTAATAAACTTTATGTAATTTTAATGCAAAACTTTAAATTACATTAAATTATTCAATATTTCATGACAAAATATATATTTTTTTCCTAATTTTGCTACAGTTTTCTTTACTTTTATAAACAAGAGATGGCATTACATGTGCTCATTCTAACACTTGATACGGAATATTCATACCGTATCTAGAGCTATAATGGATTCATTCTGTGTTTGAAAAGTGTGTGTATTTGCTTACATTCTAAAGCAGTTGTAGAAAAAAAATTCTGACAAAATAATAAACAAATAGTTTATGTTTATTTTGTTAGTGTAACCAGGATATTCGAATGCAATTTGAACCAATCTAATAATGGTAATTACCAAACATAACCACAACCACAACTTTGGTAAGCAATAAGAAAAGGCTTTAAAACAGTTTTCTACGTGTGTTGAGATTCAATGCAATAGGATGCTCAGCTTTCAAAGCCGTTATTCACAGTAGAATAGGTAATAATACCTAATTTGAGTGATTATCGCCAGTGGCAAATCACGCCGCGTTGTTCGTTTGTTAAATAGAGTAAAGTGGTCAAATCAGTTGAAATTGTTAGGACTCACTATTACGAGAAGTGGTTAAATTGGTTCATTTTCGATAATGATATGACTAAAACTATTAACACACTATGCAAGTGCAAGGCTAAATAAAATTTAGTAATCAAATGGGCCAAATAAGTCAGATATTCAATTGGTTAATTTAGACTTGCCTCGCACTTACATAGTGCAACCTGCATATAGAATGAAGGTTTAATTATAGAAATAAATAGTTATTTATGGTACTAGTGGGTAAAGTAGGATATTGCCCATGAGAAAATTAACCTGCGAGGCGTCAGCCAAGCAGGTTAATTTTCGAGAGGGCAATTTCGGTTTACTTATGAGTGCCATACAAGGTTTTATCCAATAAATAGCTTAGGAATTCATATTTTTATTAAAAATTTTAATGACATTTACAAGAAAATAATTTGACAAGTGACAGTTGAGTGGGTAAAATAAATAATTACCCACTCAATAAAGTAAAAGCCACGCGGGGGTTATTATTGAGTTTATCTATTTAAAATAAAGCTGGTAATTTTCTTATTATCTGTATGTATTGGATAAAAGTTATTAATACGGTATCCTGGATACGGTATCCTGTAGTCGAGTGATTGCTGTTTATGTTTGTAAGATGAGGGATATTGACTTTTTCGCGGTTTCCTGAAATATTGGCTACTGATTTGATGCATCCTTCTCGTCTAATATTAGTATCTCGACCATTTAATTTATAAATTAAAAAAATAAATTTAAACGGCTACACAGAGAAAAATCCCTTTAGAAATTACAGAACTTTTTGGAAAAAGTACATAATACTCTCACGCTCTTTTCACATACCGTAATTTCACACAACAATAGTCCAGCCACAGAACTATAGTCCATGAGCAGCGTATTTAAAAAATATGAGATGCCTCTGGAACGCGATGTAACGCTGAACTGTTTCTTTAGATCATTAGTTACGCCTAGTAGGTGAAAATAGCACCGATAATCTAAGGATATTCTCTAATTATTCTATTGGGAATATTCTTAGAATAAACTTTTAGATAAGCTATGATTATGCTTAAAACTTACGCTTAAAATGCATAATCTATGCATATGCATGACATATCCTTATAATTTTCTTATAGTATTTTTCTAATGCATATTCTAAGAAATATCTGTTTAGAATATTCTTAGAAATTATGCTATGCATATTCTAAGAATGTTCTGATAGAAGGTTAATTGAATTTGCCGCTGTTCTGCATTACATTTTTGACATGTTGGAGTTGTAATTCTACAGTAGCCGATAAAAAATTATACATTTAATTGTTTTTGGTGATTCCAATCGTGTATTATTTGATTATAATTATAGACCTAAGTCTAGTGATTGGTGATTTTATTAAGTTTGTAAGCTATGTAAGATTGTATTGTAAGCATAGAAAGGTATGTACCTGTATACAAACAAATTAATACATGAAAATGTTAATATTCCTAAATTTTAAATGTTGTCTATTATATAATAGTTTAAGACATTGTTTTGTATCACACAAGGAGACTTCACAGTCATCTTGGTACAGTGGGTTAGGCTAAATGTGACACCCAGGGTAATTGTGACATGTCCTGTTATAATTCTTCTAAACTAGTTTATATCCAATCCAACCCTGGCATTAGGTTTTTGACAGTATTAAATATTTCGCGTAAAATTTCGATTTAATTTAAACTTGTTTAGAAGAATTATAACAGGACATGTCACAATTACCAAGGGTGTCACATTTAGCCTAACCCACTGTACCACACAATATCATTATTACACATGTCACTATTCTGGATATTGACTCATTTCACAGGTCATAAATTAGGTTAGATAGTTTTGCAAGTTAAGAAGATACTGGGCATATTGTGCAAGATATTTTTTTAGAATGGTCATAAAAGCTTTCGCATGATTAAAACGGTATCCATTGAATGTCTTAAAACCTTCTAAGAACGTTCTACGTAGAACATCGCATATTCTTACAATCCTACAACATTCCCAATATTAATTTTAAGAATATTCTTAGAACTGTTTTGTGCTATGCGGGTTCTTAACACTAGATGTCGCCCAAATACGTTTTACATATTTTTTTAAATAGACTATAGTTGTGTGGCTGGACTATTGTTGTGTGAAATTACGGTATATAATATCACCTTGGTAATTTTGTTGCCAACGTAAAGTTTTTACAACATTATGTAAATTCTATTAGAAATTATGAATTTACATATAAAGTTACCCAATCCAAAATATTCTAAATTTTATTTTACATAGCTTGACATTAAATTTTACACAATATATTTTGAAAAAGTTACAAAACTACAATTTTAACATGTTTTTTTCCCTGTGTAGTTGCGACTGCTATATTTTTATGCAAATTGAAATCCAAAGAGTAATTAATTTTACTCTATTAATTAATTGTTAACGCTCTGAAAACGCGAAAACGTTAAATTTTCAAACTTTT
Organism: Brachypterus glaber; assembly: GCA_958510825.1. Taxonomy (NCBI): domain Eukaryota; kingdom Metazoa; phylum Arthropoda; class Insecta; order Coleoptera; family Kateretidae; genus Brachypterus; species Brachypterus glaber. The sequence goes on from OY294045.1 coordinate 10,875,978, forward strand.
AATTGGTTTTCTGATAGATCTTTTAAATCTTGCTTTATGGTACTCTTCATATTACTACTTGGTAGAAGAGTATATATTACACAATAGTTTTAAAATTTTTAAAATCGTCAAAAACATTTATACCACCTATAATACAATTTTATTTAAAATTTATTAAAAGTTAAATAAAAAACTTAAAAATAAATCATGCAAATTTTTTTTTTTAACTTAAAACCCATATATTAATTTTTAGAATGTTAAGAAAAGAAGAAAACAAGTTATTTATACAGGGTGTTCCGTGAGGAAAGGGAAATATTTAAAGGATGTGTTCTAGAGGTCCAAATAAGAAAAAAGTTCCCATAAACATATGTCCAAAAACTACTCGTAAGGAAGCTACGCCCCTTCAAAAGGGGTCCAAAACTTAAATTTTTAATTAATAACTTAGGAACCCTTTGTGATATATCAACAAGGTTTTGCATGTGATCTATTTTTAATAAGGCCCATCAGCCAATGGTATTTGCATGTAGTTACTTAACCAGGGGCGTGCGAGATGAAGAGTCTTATCACTTTTTTGCCCCAAACTTTTTTCTGTTTATTTTTTTTGTGGGTTTATTATTAGAATAGTATTCCTTAGGTAAAAACACATTAAAAAGGTACCCTTGCTGTCATACTTTAGGATTAACCGTTTTCGAGAAAAATATAATTAGAGGCAAAATTACAAGTTTCGAGAACCAAAAATTAAACGCTAAAATGTGCAAACCCAAAATTTTAATAGTGTAGGGTTACTGTACACCAAAAACTAAGAAAAAAATTCTCATATACGTAATTCCAAAAATCAATGCTAAGGGTGGTACGGTATCCAAAACTTTTAAAGGGCCATGTTACCTTTACTGTACCATGTTACCTGAGTTCTTTTCCTCAGTTTATACAGATAACCCTTCTGACCCACCTCAGGAATACAAATTTGATAATACCGTTCAAATAAACCAAATGTCTTTCAGTTCTTGTGATGTTTTAGGAGCTATAAATAAACTAAAACCCACTAATTCATGCGGACCTGACGGAATACCTAATTCAATACTGATAGGGTGTAAAGATGTAATTGTGGAGATCTTAACCAAGTTGTTTAATTTATCTTTGAGCACGGGAGTTTTCCCAAAAATGTGGAAATCATGCTACATTACGCCAATTTTCAAATCAGGTAATAAAGAAAATATCTCAAATTATCGCGGGGTATGTAAACAATCTGCTGTGCCAAAGATATTGGATAGCTTGGTTACAGCAGAATTAACGTGGGCGACTAAAAATATTATCAACACTGCTCAACACGGATTTTGCGAGGGAAAATCCACAGTGACTAATTTGCTACTCTATCAGGATTATATACTTAATGCTTTTGAACTAGGATACCAAGTAGATTCCATTTATGCAGATGTACAAAAGGCTTTTGACACTGTTCCTCACAAATTTCTATTTAAAAAGCTGGAAGCATTAGGTATTTATGGTATGCTACTGGAGTGGATTGTCAGTTTTTTATCCGACCGAACACAACAAGTGAAAATAAAAAACTTTGTTTCCTTTTGTATACTTGTAACCTCTGGAGTATCTCAGGGCTCACATATTGGACCTCTCCTTTTTCTTTTATTTATAAACGATATTGTTTTGGTAATAAAATATTGTGAAATACTACTGTTTGCAGATGACCTAAAGTTATATAAGATGGTGCGGTCAATCTGTGATCAGTATCTTGTTCAGTGTGACATGGATAATTTAATTATTTGGTTTAAAAAACATGGTATGACCTTAAACATAAGTAAATGCTACTCAATTACGTTTCATAGAATCTTAAGACCTTTAGAAAGCTATTATGAAATGAATGGTACCCAACTACAAATAGTTGAAGAAATTAAAGATTTAGGAGTTGTCTTCGACAAACAGTTAAACTTCAACAGTCACATACGGGGTTGTGTCATGAAAACCCTACAAATTCTAGGCTATGTTACAAGAATGAGTGGTGAATTCACAGTTGAGACCTATAAACACCTTTACTGCACTATAGTAAGACCTAACCTTGAATACGCAGCAGTAATATGGTCACCATGCTACCAAATCAATATCGATTTAATAGAATCTGTCCAACGTCGCTTTATGAGGATTGCAGGATATAGACTTGGTATAACAAGAGAAAACTTTGTTTATAACTATGCAGCTATTAACGATCGGATAAAGGTTGACACTCTACTTCAGCGTCGTTATAAATCTGATCTTTGCATTCTTAACTCAGTACTGTCTGGAAAACTAGAATGTCCCACTATTTTGGCTAAAATCAATTTTAACACAAATTACAGGACGCGAACAAATTTTTTATTTTATATAGGTTTTCATAACTCCAATTATACATACCATAGCCCATTGAACAGAATGATGCGACTATCAAATTTAAATCCGATGGTTAATATAACTGGAATATCATTAGGTCAGTTGAAATATAGGTTAAAACGTACTGAGCTAGTCATTCAATAGTTTCAGTCACTCCCCGTTAGAAGATATGTATTTTATTTTATTTTCCTACATTCTATTATGTAATCTGATTTTTATGTATTTAATAATTATTTCATATATTTCTAACTTAATTATTATTAATTATTAATTTATTTTAACATATTTAATGTGAAAACATTTTTGTAATATTTAAAAAAGGGGGTATCCCGTAAATAAATAAATAAATAAATAAATAAAAGAAATTTTTGGGCCTACATGTATGACACTTTTTTTCTTAGCTTTTGATGTAGAAACACGCTGCATTATGGAAATTCTGGTTTTTAACATTTTATCGTTTTTTATTTTTGGTTCTAGAAAGGTGTAATTTTGCCTTTAATTGTATTTTTCTGGAAAACGGTTAATCCTATGGTATTACAACAAGAGTACCTTTTTAATTTGTTTATACCTGTGTAATAGTACTCTAAAAATAAACTCACAAAAAGTTAAGCAGAAAAAAGTTTGGGGCAAAAAAGGGATAAGACCCCCCATTACGGACGCTCCTGGTTAAAGTAACTACATGCAATATTTCCCTTTCCTCACGGAACACCCTGTATAGTGTCTATTAATTTTTAAAATGTTATGAAAAGAAAAAAACAAGTAATATATTTTTTCAACAAATAGATTTTTTAAAGAAAAGTTTTGTAAACGATTAAAAGTTCCAAAATCTTCCTTTTAAAAATCTATCTTTTGAAAATTTGTATAAATAACTTGTTTTCTACTTATTAGTTATACTTAACATGCGAATAATAGAAGGCTTTTAAGCTTTAAAATTTGTTTTGTTTTGTATAATTTTATTAATCACTTTAAAAAAAAATCGAAACAAAATGCAAAATTGTGAAGACTATAATATTGGTACGAAGCATTACATACAGCCTGTTCCAGAACTCGCGTACCGAAATTTAAGAGGTGATTCTACATCCAAAAATATGAAAAAAGTTTCTATTAAGGTTGGTCCGGAAATGAGCCCTAAGGGAGCTACGGCCCTTCGAAGATGACGTATTGAATGGGGAACAAAAAAAAAGCACCAATAAAGTTTTAATGCTGCAGGGTGATTCTTCATTTAAAAATGAGCAAAAAAGTATTATACACCAAAACACCTAAATTTAATATTAATTAATTAATTTAAAAAGTAACGTTTTTGGTGGCACAAAATGTTACTTCCTCTTAATTTCATTTTTTTTTTATAACGGTTGCTCCTACAGTGTTACACTATATGACATTTTATATGTATTTATACTCTAGAAATCTATATTTTTTACAACAAATCCAAAAAACATACACATAGAAAAGTTTTGGGCAAAAATGTTTTAAGCCTCATATATTTTGTCCGTCTGGGCACGCCTCTGGATAAATTAAAAAAATAAATTAACATAAACTTATTGCCCTTATTAATACTAGTGAGAATGAGAAGGCAGACGACCTTGCGAGAAAGGGAAGTGAAGCTGTACTCACAGGACCAGAACCGTGCTGTGGGGTATCATATTCCACGGCCAGACACGAGGTCAGGAGAATGTTGCGGGATGAACACCAGCAACACTGGATAGATGCTCCTAGAATGAGGCACTCCAAACTCTTCCTAGGAGGACCTACCAAGAAAAGAACCAGCTTACTTCTAGGCATGTCCAGGAGTCAACTGAGAACAATAACGGGTATAATAACTGGACACTGCTTACTGAACAAGCACCGACACGTAATGGGACAGATTACGAGCCCCGTGTGCAGGAGATGTGGGGAAGGGGATGAAGAACCCTACCACCTCATATGTGAATGTCCATCGCTAATAGGCCTAAGATGGAAGTACTTTGGGAACGACTCTCTGGAACCAAACGAGATCATGAACACTCCCCTGAAACCATACCTGGACTTTTTAAAAGAAACAGGGATGCTCTGAGGAGGTCTGTGCGGTAAACACAAAGGTCCCTAGGGACCAGGTGTTGAGGGCTATGAACCCCGCATTGAAACAACTAAACTAAAATACTAGTATACATGCAAAAGCTCGCCGCTCTAGCTTAAACGGTACCCGAGTTATTAATTAAAAACCTTATTTTTATTACAATTTTAAAGGGCCCTAGATCCCTTAGGGCTCATTTCCAGACCAACCTTTATAGGAACTTTTTTTATATTTTTGGATCTAGAATCACCTCTTAAATTTTGGCATGCCAGTTATGGATCACCCTGTATATCCACTGCTTGTTTTTCTCATAATGTAAAAGAGTAATTTAAAGCTAAATTATTAAAAATGTACTCAAACAACACTCTTTACAAAATGTTATATTCATGTATTTAATGTCAGGTCATCCGTTGCACTTGTAGTTAATGTAGTATCATCAATTTTACTTGCTTATCTTGTTTTCTGTTTACTTTTTTAAACTTATTTTACACGGTCCGGAAAAAATCTAAATAATTTTAACACACATTCTTGTGTGTTTTTGTTGCCGACAATTATTTAGATTCTACTTATGTAAGTACATACCAGTAAAGTATCTAAATGTAGTTATAAATTTAAATTCTTAAATGAGTCGTTGCATTCCAAATATTGGTTTCAATAACTACCTTTTTGCCACTCTACCCATCTACAAAAAAGCTTATTTTGTTATGATCCTAAATGGTTTAATATGATCCCTGAAAATATAAAGAAATTACATGTAAAAAGACAAAAGTTTGAACTTAAGCAGTATATTTTACGAACCAATAAGGAATTTTTCTTTGATATTTTAGTCTAATTGTTATAATTATCGTGCGAAAAATTGGTATTGTACTTCTAAAGAATATTTAAATGTGTGTATATTTCTTTGGTTTAAAATTGCATATATATAAGTCAATGTTAAATATTTATTTATAATTTATGTATCGCTAGGTTTAGGTTTTCAAACCGCAAAACAAATCCCACGGGTTTAGGCGGCAATATTTTTATTACTGTATTACTTTATATTACTTAATAAAGTTTTTGGCTACATTTGGATGATATTTTAATTATATCTAATACACTAGAAGAAGGTTTAGAGCTATCAGAAAAGGTTCAGAAGCGTCTCAAAGAGGCTAATCTATCTATTAACTTGAAAAAGTGTGAATAGTTTAAAAAATCTTTAAAATACCTTGTTAATATCCAGATAAAATTTCCATGACCCTGTTCGCGGTACCCAGGTTCATAAATACCTTTTCTATTTTCGTATCTCCCATAAATAATAATTATAAAATAAGAAGAAAAATCAAAAACTGATTAGAATTAGAATCCTGTAGCTGAAGCTTCATTTATTAAAGGAAGTCCACACCTATCTGTTTTTTTAAGGCATTCATTATCCAATGTGACGCATCTGATAACGGAATTAGTGGTGTTATGACCCAAGAAATGGATTATACCGAAAGAGTTATTGCATTTTGCAAAAATGTGTTTTATAATTATTATAATTAAAATTATTTTTAAAAACATCATATTAAAATGATTAATTTCTTTCAAAATTTATTGTCATTTAATAAGGACAGAATTTATTTAAATTTAATTTAAAAACGTAAAAATATTAATTAAATATTCCATCAATCTGTTTGCAGACTGCACAGTTGTGGGAAGTAGGTACGATAATTAAAAATAGGTTTATCCAATATTTATTTAATTAAGTCATTGCTATCAAAAATAATTTAATAGTTAAATTTTGTGTTTTAATGACGATCGCTAAAATTAATGACCAATTGCAAATCAATTTTAATATATCTTGTTTGTCGTAATTACAAGCCCTTAGTCATTAAAGTGAATAATATTATAAAATCCATTTCTATTTCCTTTTTCAATATTGCTCACAGATATCAAAGGAGTGTGGAAATGTTAAGAAAATAAAATAATTGACTAAGGATAGGGTTAGGTGAAGACTATCCCAAACCAGTCTTGGGACTAATAACTTGATGTTAATGATGCATAATCATGATAACGACCAAAATTAGAATTTAAATTTAAATGTTACGATTAATTCTCAAAAGCACAACTTTTGACCGCATTGAAGGACCATGCAAAATTATTATACAGAAAATAAATATTTAAAAATCTTAGTTAACGGAAGTTATGAAAACCTGTAATTACAAATTTATTTTCCTTTAAATTACATTTCATTCTCGTTCTATCTTGATTAAAAAACCACTCAGTTTCTCTTTACGTAAATAATAGTTAAACAGTAAATAATTTCTTAGATTCCCAAGGGAACTACCCACACTAAATTGCTTTAAATCCAGTTTATTAAAATAATAATTCCATAATCCTCGTTATTATAGCACAGTTTTCCTCGACCAAGACCTTATAAGCTTAGGGGACCGAACGCCTAATGGCATAACAAAACATTTTTAATTACCTTCTCAACTGAAAAGTAAGGCATATGGATTATAATTTTAGTGTAAGGCAGACAACTTGCGGGGAAAAAGTAGCTATTAAAATATTAACCATTTTTATTTGTTTTTATTTTCGAAATGGAGCATTCCAAACTGTATTTGGGTAATTTTAGCGTTGCTTACGTTACATCTTACGCCTATTTTAATTTTTAAATGTATAAATGTGTTAATTGTATTAAAAGACATAATATTTAAAAGCAATATTTATTTTTAGTAAATAACAAAGTGGCAAAACATATATTTATAATTAGTAGTGTAATTTGTAAAAGTCCAAAAAGTTTATAATTGTAATACAACTTTCGGGAATTAACAAAAAACTTTATAGCAACCAAACCATAAGACCAATAAGGAAACACAATATTACAAACTTGTTCATCGTAACCATAGTAACAATGTTTAATAATTGGTTTCTTTTTAAAACCTTTAGCTTAGCTCTGATATGTAGTAAAAATGGGTTAAATCTTTCCCTTCTTGATCTCGACTGACTAAAGTTTTAGGATAATTAAAAAAAAAACATTTTTTACTGTTAATTACAAGACTGTCTTGTATTTAAACAAATTACAAATTATATAAGTCATATATACATGCTTAAATAAAAAAAATTATGGGTATTTCTAACCTCAAATGGTGGTTGTGGCAAATGACAGATATTAGCCGTTTACCAGTTTGCTAGCAAAACATCATTTGATGACTTTTGATTAGTTTTGCTGTTTCTATTAAACGCAACCACTTCAACTGTGTATAAAATAAAGGTTTTGTTTTACGTTTAATAATTAATTTGAATTTTGAGTTTATGTCTGTTGACAGTTACAATTGGAACTGGCAGCAGATATGTCAAATTAAGAGTGGTCATTAAAGTTTGACGCACGGATCTGTGGCTACGGGAAATATGTTTGGAATGTGTGTGCAAGTGGGAGGCCCGACGTAGGCACGCACGCCTTATAAAGCTCTTGATAGAAAGAAGAGAGCGCGAATGATTCCTCCCCCTTGCGTCAGAGACTTTCTTTCATACGGAGAACTATTACAATCCTTTACTTCACTTGTACCCCTAAATCGTCTACTGCCCTATTAAAATACTTTAAACTTAATTCACTACGTAATTTATTACGTAAATTCACTTAGTTAAAATAATAATCCTATAATTCCGGCATTATCATACAGTTGTTGGTTTTTGGTTTTCAAGCCGCACGTTGTGGGATTTCGTCTACAGAACTTGATGCATAATTTGCTTTATTTACTGTCTAAAAGAGCATTCACTATTATAGTAATAAGGTACCAGGTACTTCTATTTACTATACAAAAGAAAATTACTTTAACTAAATATTATAAATTGCAAAAAAAATGGGCTTGCTGACATTTTGAAACATAATATTATTGATATCATGTTATCATCGCAGTGGTAACATGATATGTTACCACTACAATGCTGAAAAAACTATGATTTTTTTATATTATTGATGAAAATGTGAAAATTTTATAAAAATCTCGTTATTATAATCTAAACATGTTAACATTTTCATGTCTGTTATTTCTGAAACAATTTTAATAAAACTTTGGGATCCAAAACCAAAATATGCATACTGAATATGAAAATACGATAATAAGATTGCCACCTATTTACAATTTTGGCGAAGGCGCAACCTTTTAAAAGACGATAATTTTGACAAAATTATAATTTTGTTTTTAATTTTGTATTTTTGCGCAATTATTTTATTATTTTTTTGTTTTAAACTATCGGTTTTCAATATAGAATTTTTTTTTGAAAACCAGTGAAATTAAAGATAGGTAAACAAAATATTTATTAAATTTCTGTTATAGTCTTTTCAAAAAAATCGATTTTGAAAATCTAAAAAAACTGTATTTGATTAAATTACATTGTAGGTATACGTATGTAGATACTAATTTACCTACCTTTCACGGTGTGATTTTTTTGTGAAATAGCGAAAAAAAATGGCCCTTCGGGAAACTAGTATCAATCGATTGCTCACATCATAAGCTTTCATTTAATACCAAAATTAAAATAGGTCACTGGAAAGAATCGATTTTTTGATTTTTAATTTTTTCAGTGTAGTTATTTTTTTATTTTTTGTTTTTAGCATATCACCCAACATAGGTTGTACCAATATCCATTTATTTGTATAATTACTAAAAACATTTAATGTTTAAAACGGTTTTATACCTTCCCGTAAAATAAATTTATGTGGGCCACTGGTTTATAAACCAGTGGGGTATTTTTTTTTCATTGTAATTATTTAAGCATTTTTTTTTAATTATTTTAATATTGTATTTATTATGTAGGTAACTTAAATACCCTAGGGACTTTTCTATGGACGTAAGGGGCTTTAAGTATTCTGTTTTATTTTATATATTATTTGGTATCCGAACGGGAAAAGTACCTGAAAAAATATTTCCCTAGATTTTTGTTGATATTTTATATGGTAGGCATTGGATTTTTGCAGCTGACCGGCTTTGCATCTGTCATAATGTTTTAGTTTTCAAAAAGCTAAAAAGATGAATACACATAAGGGCTTTGGATCCTACTAAAATTGTTATCTAATTTGGCTGTGACGTTTCGACGACGGATTTTCGTTGTTTTCGAACCTATATATAAAGTATAAAAAAATACAATTGTTTAAACATTTAACTTATTATTTATTAAGGTTAAGTTAAATGTTTAAACAATTGTATTTTTTATACTTGAGTTTCCCGAAGGGCCATTTTTTTCGTTATTTCACAAAAAAATCACATCGTGCTGTATTTACCTATCAATAGGTAAACCTCGATTATTCGTATGGTAAAATCATTATTGTTTAATGTGCTTTAGAATTGGGTGCTTTTAAATTAATTCAGCAGATCCAGTTCATTAACATAGTAATCCTGGCCTTATAATACAGTTGTTGGTTTTGGGTTTCCAGGCCGGACATTGCGATTGATACTAGCTTTAAAGGACTCGGGGCCGTGTTGTGACAAAATAATAATAATATGACAAAACAAGTCGTAAAGTTATGTAATGCAACGCATTCCATTATATACTATTCACAGTGGATGGTTTATTGCATTTTCCCAAATAAAGCAAGTTAGAACTGTTTAAAAATCAAAATATTTCTGCCAACAAAAGAATACTTTGCCTGTAGGCGGCTTACATTAGGCCTAGGTTCATTAAAAGGCGAAAAAAAAAATTTTCGTAACGAAAATTAAAGAAAATCGTCATTTGAGGATTATAGTGTTCTATATCCATTTACTATCCAACAGTATCAGTATCAACAAATTTTTTTTCAAAAGACAAAAAAAAATCAAAAATATATTTTTTTTTTGAAAAACAAAAAAAAATAAAAAAAAAATTGTAAAAAGATAGTTTTTTCATTTTTTTAAAGTTTTTTTGTTTTTGGTGGGATTACTTTTAAAAACAGTGGATCGGATTATTCGTTCTTAAGTTAGCGTGTCTACAAAAAAACGTGACATCGGGTGGACGGACGGACAGACGGACATTTTTAAAGTTTCTGATTCTTTCATGAAACGCATTTGTATCCAAGAATTTTTTGTCTAGTGCGTTTTTCGGCGATTTTGGGAAATTCGAAACTACCGTATATATACTAGTATACATGCCAAAGCTCGTCGCTCTAGCTTAATGGGTACAAAAGTTATTAATTAAAAACATTATTTTTATTGCAATTTTAAAGAGCCGTAGCTCCCTTAGGACTCATTTCCGGACCAACCTTTATAGGAACCTTTTTTTCATATTTTTTAACGTAGAATCACCTTTTAAATTTTTCGAACTTATTTCTGAATGACCCTGTATAGCCTGAATTAATAGGTCTGGTTCGCCCTGTATAGTATAGTTAAACATCAAATAATTCTTTTGGTAAAATAAATTAAAGTTTCTTAGAATTATTTAAGCAGATCCATGTCATTAACTTTTAAAGCCTTTATTCCCGAGGCCTTATATATTTTTTATTTTCAGGCCGGACATAGCCGGATTGCGTCCTCTTGCAGCTCCTCGGCCGACGCCGGCCTTGGAGGACTTGGAGGCAGCGCCTCGACGGCAGGCGTCCGTGGACGCCGAAGCCATTCGAATCGTCATTCACGACGTCGACTCAGGCAGCGCGGCGGCGGCTCAACGACGCGTCGTTCTTCGCAGGGATCCATCCGACAAAGCGCATAGAAGTGAGTATACGTTAGGTGAATATTAAGTAAAGAGCTAGCAGGATAAGACGGTAAAAAGTGCCCCCGCTCCAAATGAACTGAATTTATGCACATTAATTTTGACAAGAAAAACCGGGATTTACTCGAAATCTACGCTGTAGAAATTTTTTTAAATTAAAAATACATAAGACATGATAGGTTTAGTCCTTAGAAAAGAATTTTTATTTTTTTTTGTAGACCAGTAGTGGTCTACTGCAGTGTAATAGACTAAATCGTTTATTGAAAGATTTTTTTAAATCGGACATTTAGTTTAAAAGTTACAAGGTTTAAAGACAGAAAACAGACAGACCGATATTTTTTAACACCCACTTTTTTCACATTTTATCGACGTTTTATGATATTTCAAATCCAAAAATGCAAAAAAAAATTGAAATTTAGCTCGACATAGTACAATAAATTAGAAAAAACGTAAAAAAAACGATCGATCCGGTCGATTTTTTTATATTTGCCTAAATTGCTTCTTATGATGTGTTTAAGCAATTTATTAAAAAAATCAGGGGTCGGAAACAAAAAGTTAAAATTTGCAAAAAAACACCGTGGCCAGCTTTCAATAGATACCCCTATAAAGTTTGTATTTTGGTTATTAAAGAATTCAGGGTTCTTAATGCCAGTATTCCCAAATGGGCACAAGGTGCAATATAGGGTTAAAATATATTCCAAAAATTAAATTTTAATTAACCTCCGAGTGGTCACGCTAATTTCCCGCCGATACAGGCAACGTTGACTGACTTCATGGATTTAACTAATTTTGTGTTGCCGGCGGGGACCCGTGGGGGTTAGAGTAAATACCCCCAGAATTATTGTTAAAAAACGTTTCATTTCGAAATAATAAATAAATACATCAAAATCTTGAAAACTTTCTTTTTTCGCCATAACATAAAGTTTTTTTTCACTACTAGCTTTAGAACATACCATTATTTATCATGTTTTCAGACTGTGAAATCAATTGTCTTTACCTATAGCAATAATATTTTTTTCTCTCCTAGTAGGAGTAAATTTTATAAACAATTGGTTTCTGCCACTTTAGATGTTTCAGTTCTTTGTGCAATTTTTACTAATTAAACCCAAGAAAATAGCTTTAAATAACTTTTTATTTATTAAATATAATTAATTATTATTATTTATTAATTCAATCAATAATTAGCTAAATATTATGAAAAAAAAATAAATAAAAAAAAAACTAAATTTTTAAACGTCAGTTCAAAGTATTTATTTGAGCAAATGTCATTGATCAAGGCTACTTGATTTTTATGAAAATTTCAAGAAATATAATTTCTGTTAATAATTTATTTTATTATTTAAATAAAAATAGTTAAATAGTGCTAGTAGTGAAAAAACTAATATATAAACTATTAAAGCCTCGCACTCTTAAATCCCTCGCTGCTACGCAGCTCTGGATTTAATACGCTCGGTTATAAAAAATGTCTTCTCTACCTTGGTATACAATTACTATTATTCTCTCCGATGTCGCTCGAAATTAAAAATAATTTAAAATTTCGTGCCCTATTTCTGAATAATCTTCTATTTTCTATTATCTGTTTTTTTATTGTATTATTGTATTACTGTGTTCTATTTTGAGAATATTAATTAAGTTTATGCCGAGACTGTCGACTTATCATTATGCTTCTAAGAGAATAGCCTTGCTTCTAAGTAATTGTGTGGGGCAAGATCAACACAAACACAACGTAAATTGACATAAAAGATTCCGCTTCGAGAATTTGCCTCTACATTCCCTTAACTATTCTTAAGGCTATTAATTGAGCAGTTTTATACACAAAAAAAGTTAATTCAAATTAAAGAATAGTATATTCTATAACTAGTATGGAATAGACAATATTCCGCGCGAGCGGAAAGTTTGTCATACGAGCCGGCAGGCGAGTATGACGGTCCCGCGAGCGCGGACTGACTATTCCATACGTGTTGTAGACTATACTTTTTCTTCGACTGCAAATGTGAAACACTGTATGGTTTTAAACTGCAGATAAGGTTAAAAACAATGTTTTTTGTGACTCGACATTGTAAATGCAACAAAACACATATTTTTAAATAAAGCAATTAATGTTATTTAATTATGATATCAAATTAGTAGTTAAAAAAGATTTTTATTTAATTTTAGCACATATTTACAAATTATAATGCAAAAATTGAAGGTTATGTCAGATTGTTGTGACAGATGTCAGGTTTAAATATTTAACAATAGATGGAGCAGTTTTGAACTAAATTGATACAAAACTCGTCAAATATTAAGAAAAACTAATAAACTTTATATAATTTTAACGCAAAACTTTAAATTGCATTAAGTTATTCAATATTTCATGGTAAAATAAATATATTTTTGCTAAATTTGCCACAGTTTGGACTTTTTACTTTTATAAACAAGAGATGGTACTACATGTGCTCATTCTAACACTTGATACGGAATATTCATACCGTATCTAGAGCTAGAATGGATTCATTCTGTGTTTGAAAAGTGTGTGTATTTGCTTACATTCTAAAGCAGTCGTAGAAAAACAATTTTCTTTAAATATAGTAGTTCAAAAGACAATAGTATATTGTTTTACTAAGAGAAAAGAAAAGTGAAGCTTTTGGCACTTTATTCCGTCCACTATAATAAAATTCGTCTACGCCTTCATAGATTCAATATAATAAATATAATATAATTGAATATTATATATAAATATAATATAATCGAATATTTCAAATAAAAGTTTTTAAATTGGAGACATTGATCCCAAAAACTCTTTAAAGCTGTAAAACGCGTTTTTTATTAAAAATGTTTTTATAGTTCGTTTAAACTTCTTATGTTCTTGTTCACGGAAAGAAATTAGTGGGCTCTGCGCTATATATTATAAGATATTTGGTAACAGTGGCAAATTATAGTGATTTAAGCTATAGATTATAAGGGACACAATAACTAATAATGTTAAAAATAAATTGGAAACGATTATATATATTACAGACACGATTATATTTATTACAGGCACTATTATAAATTTACAGAAATTTTATTATATTATAAAAATTATTAGCACGGACAATAATTAAATCTATTTAAGCTATAAATGCCATACTATTTGTTATATTTTATTATTCACTAAACAATTAAAGTATTTCATATAAATTTTTACACTGACTGCCATAATTGTAAGAGAAAGCCTTGTATTTATATAATAAGCGATTATAATTTGCTTGGTATGTGTGTTATAGCGCTCCTAGCTATAATTTTTTTTTTCCGTGTTCTCTTACCTAATTTGGTAGTTTGTTAATTTGTTATTTGTTATGCCCCCAAGTAGGGGCATAATACAAGGTGGAAATCCTTGATGTGTTAATCCTTAACCAAGGACTCGAAGGTTTCTGTTTAACCTTGTATATAGTTATATACAGGGTTATTCATGATTAATAGCTATTACACGAGAGTAAAATACTATACTTTATCCACGGCCATTTTAAAGTTTAAACGGACCCGTGATTAATGGGCCTATTAATCACGGCCGTGGATAAAAGTTTTTTTTCTCAATATTAACGAAGGCAACATATTTTTTTTTGTGTTTTATAATCTGTATATATACAGGGTTATTCAGAAATAAGTTCGAAAAATTTAAGAGGTGATTCTACGTTAAAAAATACAAAAAAAAAAGTTCCTATAAAGGTTGGTCCGGAAATGAGTCGTAAGGGAGCTACGGCTCTTTCAAATTGTAATAAAAATAAGATTTTTAATTAATAACTCTTGTACCCTTTAAGCTAGAGCTTTTGCATGTATACTAGTATTAATAAGGACAATAAGTTTATGTTAATTTATTTTTTTGAATTTATCCAGAGGCGTGCCTAGACGGACAAAATATGTGAGGCTTAACACATTTTTGCCGCAAACTTTTTTATGTATATTTATTTTTGATTTGTTGTAATAAATATAGATTCCTTCAGTAAAAATACATAAAAAATGTAATATAGTGTAACACTGTAGGAACAACCGTTTTCAAAAAAAAAATTAAATTAAGAGGAAGTAACATTTCGTGCCACTAAAAATGTTACTTTTTGAAAAGCTATAAATCCATCGTCGAAACGTCACAGCAAATTAGATAACAATTTTAGTCAGATCCAAAGCCCTATTCCCCAAAAATCGAAAAGCTATAACTCCTTTAATATTAAATTTAGATATTTTGGTAAAAAACACTTTTTTGCTTAGTTTTAAATGAAGAATCGTCCCGCAGAATTAAAATTTTATTGGTGCTTTTTTTGTTCCCGATTCAATATGTCCATCTTCGAAGGGCCGCAGTTCCCTTAGGGCTTATTTCCGGACCAACCTTTATAGGAAGTTTTTTTCATATTTTTTAACGTAGAATCACCTCTTAAATTTCTAGAACCTATTTCTGAATGACCCTGTATATATAGTTTATAAAACACAAAAAAAGTATATTGCCTTCGTTAATATTGATTATGAAATTATTAATGAAAGAACAAATAAATCCAGGCAGACTAGATTAAAAAATAATTCAGGAGAGAAAAATTATTATCATCTAGCTAAAAGTTAGGTTATTAATTTAAAATTATGCAAATCCAAAGGCAGATGTTCGCCCACATCCAAATAAAAAATACTGTGTTACAAAAAAGTTGTGAAGTTATGTAATGCTTCGCATTTCATAGTATACTCTCCACAGTGCATAATATACCGTGAGATCCAAAAGTCACCCCCCCTCTTAACTTTTGAACGAGTTGAGATATTGACCTAAATTTTGGAACTCAAAAATAAAACAACTTAAACTTTTTGCATATATTTGATATTTTTAGCTCTTAAAATGTGGAAAGTGTGTCATGTGATATATATATTATATATATGTCATGTGATATATTATTTCAATTAGAAAAAGCTTATGAAATTTCATAATTGACCCTGCGCACGCTAATCTTGAATACAGATTAAGTTTTAGTGACATACGAACGCAAACCAACAGTTAGTTCTTTTAGTAGGAAGTCTACATATTAAAATATAATTGACAGTTAAATCTGAGGTGCTCGGATTCGGAAGATAATGGGCTTTTTTCATCATAAATTACCACAGTCGACCTAATAGTTAAACCATAGACAAAATGTTATCTCTCCAAAATATAAATTTATTTTCTATAAAACAAACATTACAGCGACAATTGTTTCGACTTTTTTAACATAGTACACATTATTAGAAATATCATACTGACCTTAAATATATTATTTTTATAAAATATTAAAAAATTTTAAACAAAAGGAAAACTAGAATATGTTTAAATAAATTAATGAAATCTTAAATTTAAAATTGAATAAAAATCTGGGACATCTATCATAAACTAATACAAACTATATTTCAAACTGACTAAAGGAATTATCTTTAAACTGCAAAAAAGTTGGTTAAACACAAAAAAGGAAAAAATATTAATTTATATTTAACTTGGTAATTAGAATAAATTTGCAGAGTTGGCAGCAAATTCAAATCCAAAACTCAAAAAGAAACCGAAAATTGGACAAAATTTTTGAAAAAGTTTTTTAACTAAAAATATTTATTCCAAAGATCAATGTTCTGTAAGGGGACAGGCAACAACCTCCGGTCTAACATTTAAAACATTGTTGTAAACATAAATATTCAAAAAATCTATTTGTTCATTAACCGATCCCTATGAAAATTTTTGTTGTACAAAATGGCGAATTGTTCTAGCGGATCTGTAATAAAAATCCAAATAATAAATCTGCATCATCGAAACACTTTTTACCCAAAACTGAAAAGCAAAAAATCTAGTGGCATTGACGGTCTTTCAGTTGAAACCTTAAGCCATATATTTGAAAGCGTACTTGACCCTTTTGTATATTTATCTAACAAGTCACTTTCTGGCGGTGTATTTCCAGAAGTATTTAAAACAGCAATCATTATTCCCACCTATAAAAAAGGTGATAAAGAAAACATAAACAATTACAGGCAAATTGCGTTACTATCTACGTTGTCAAAAGTATTGGAAAAAATAATTTTTGATAGAATGTTTGATTATTTAAATACTAACAATATTATTTCTGATTGCCAACACGGATTTCGTTCTGGTAAATCTATTGAAACTGCCTCTTTTGAGTTCTTGAACTATGTTTACAATAAATTAGATTCTGGTCACTATGTCGTTTCTCTGCTGTTTGACTTAACAAAGGCATTTGACACAGTCAAACCAGAGTTTTTGATTGTTAAAATGCGTGAAATGGGTTTTCCAGTAAACATTTTGAATTGGATTGAATCATATATGAATGCCAGATGTATATATGTATCAATGGGAAGTTCAAAATCAAAATTTCGTAAAACAAGTACTGGAGTACCACAAGGGTCAATATTGGGACCCCTTTTATTTCTTCTGTTTGTTAATGACATAAATCTTTTTATTTCTTTTGGCCTACTTGTATTATTTGCAGATGATACAAATATACTTCTGTCTTCAAAAAACTTAGAAGATCTAAAAAAACAAATAGCCCATATTTTGGATGAACTGGGTTCGTGGTGCCAGAGAAATAAGTTAATACTAAATCACAGCAAGACGATGGCAATAAATTTTCAGGGGTAATATCATAAGTGATACTAGGTTAGGTATCGGTGGTTTTTTACATAAATTTTACGAATATTAATCCCAATGACGAAAATGCAACGACTGCTTTAGCAGGAGTTGCATTTTCCAAAAATTGGGATTAATCTGAGTAAAATTTGAAAAAAAAAAACACCGGTACCTAACCTTGTATCACGAATTGATATTTAGGGAGAGAATATAATTTATATTTAATACACATACCTCTTAATTATAACGTATTAATCCACAAATAAATTACATTTTATAAATTAAAAAGCAAACAATATGCACGATTTTAGATTAGAGAAAAGAGGGGTAAAAAAAACCATCATAGGGGTAAGGTATTTTCACTTATCAGTACAGCATACTACATATATATAAATTGTATTCTCATTTTAATAAACAAATTCCTTCTACCTTTGAGCTTCCACAAAATATTAGTTTTGTAACTGAAACAAAGTTTTTGGGGACCTTCATTGATGCAAATTTAAGTTGGGAACCACACATTGATAGTTTATGTAAAAAAATAAACAAAGCGTATTTTGCTATACGTCAGCTCAAAAGCTCGCTACACAAACCAGCCATTCTTAATGTATATTACTCACTTGCCTATTCACATATCTCGTATAACATTTTAGCTTATGGTTCTGCGGTCTCCATTTTAAGAGTTTTTATATTACAAAAGAGACTGATTAGATTAATTTTTAACCTTGACTATAGGGAAACATGCAGAGATACCTTTAAATTGAACAAATTGTTAACTGTACCATCAATCTATATTTTAAAATGTGTGCTTTACGTGAAAAATAATTTCTCTAATTTTGATCAAAATTGTAAGTGGCACACGTATAATACAAAGAACAAGGACATGTTAATGGTTCCTCGTCATAATACTGCAAAATTTAAAAGATCTCCTTTTTATAATTGTCTATCATTATACAATGCTTTACCCAGTCACATTAAAAATATAAATAATGTCAATATATTTAAAAATAGGGTAAAAACAATGTTGATCAATGGATGTTTTTATGATTTAAATGAGTTTTACTCTTATAATTTTGATGTATAATCTCTAAGCATTTTATTATTTTTATTTTAATTAAATCTATATACTTAGGTATCTATGTTTACATATTTGAATTTTATTATTGTACTGTACTAATATAATGTGTAGTGTATAATGTTCAGTGTTTAAGTTTTTTGTTTTTTTTTACTTTTAATTTTATTTTTTTTCTTAAGCAAGTATGGATTGTTGTACTCTACATCTTATATTTTTTATTTTGTATTATATTTACTTTTTATAAAATTTTACATAAAAGTGTAAAATAGACCTGACTTGCCATATGTACTTTGTATCAAAATGGTGTTAAATAAATGATTTGATTTGATTTGTAACTCTATCGTTCCTCGAAATATGCAAAACACTTACTTCGTTTTCATAGTCATGGTTGTTGCACAACACATGGTTGGCAAAGTTGGACTTATAGTTCAGACCTGCTAGATCAACATTATTTGCACATAGTTAACGAAAGTGTTCATTGGTTCGCATACTTTTCTATCCCTTTGTTGTAAAGAGTACAATTAGTCCGTTACATACCGCTAAAAATAAAACATTGTTTTCCCTAAAATTTAATAGGTTACCGTTATAGTCAAAATTTTGGGTAGGTATTTAAATTTAATTTACCGAGGCCTAAAATAAAAGGTATATAAAATTTAAATATTCAAGAGAATAACTAAAAATAGAAAATCAAGTTCATTAATTGAGGCATGTAAATTTTGGAAAACCGCAAAATACTGCCGTTCCTTTTGTACGAGACTTATAAATTTGCACCTATGCCATTTTATTCAGGTTAATGGAAGTTATTCTCAGGGCCGGATATAGGCATTTTCGTTGGGGGGTGTGACTAGCAAAAATGCCGCATAACAATAAATATATACCGAATAAGAAAATATTGATTACTAAAAAAAAAAAAGGTCCTCACTCCAAAACAAATTTACCGAATGAATCAAAGATTTGCCGAATGGAAAAAGTTTCGTCAAAGCGGCAGCCAAAACTTGGCGCCCAAAGAAATACCCTCAAGGAAAAAAGCTTTGTCCCCTGCCAAACTTGACGCCCCTGCAATCAAAAAGTTGGAAGTTGGCGCCCCAAAACATACCCTCCAGAAAAAAGCTTTGTCCCTGAAATATACCCATCAGGAAAAACCTTTGTCACTGGAGGTTTCTACTAAACTTGGCGCCCCTACAAAAAAAATGGCACCCAAAAATCTTTACCCCTTACGGAAGTTTAAACTTCAAATTTGATGGCTAAAAAAAATGGCCTCACCACAGAAATTTGCCGAATGACTCTCAAAGATTTTGCGACTGAAAAAACTTTGGGGGTGTGTGACACCACCCCAAACCCCCCTTATGTCCGGAACTAGTTATTGTTAGTACAAAAATTGACAAAAAATATTAAATATTTTTCTAAAAATTAAAAAAAAAATAGTTTGGACTTATCACTTGGTCCTTATTTAAACTTTTTTAAAAAAGGGTCTTTTTTAACATGAAACCTTAGAGAGGCATTTTTTTATAGACGTGTGCCATAATTAAAGGCCCTTAAAAAGTATTATGAAACATATGCTTTATGAAATTATTCTCTTTTGCGCAATTGCGTTACAGTCAAATTTTTAGAATTTCATTCGTGGGTGTGGGGAGGGGGCTGAAACAAAAATGTATAAGTTTTTTTGTATTTATTTTCCTTTTTTACTGGTTTTAGGATTTTCTTCTTACCTAATACCAAAAAAGTTACAGCCTAAACAAAGTTGTTAAACCCTTTTTAGCCCTCTCAACCCAACAGATCTTTTGATCCAAACATCTTTATCGTTAAAAAACCTTTTAAAAAGACTTTGGCGCATGTTGTATACATTATTTGATATCAATATAGCCCTTAAAATGTAGATTTAATGATAAAAAAATCTAATTTTGAAAAATTTGGACTTAACAACTTTTACTTCTACTTGCCTCAATTAGTTAAATTTAATTAATTTATGTAAAATGTATGTTTTAATTATTCCTTTTACTAAAAAAAAAAGTTCCTATAATCCGATTTAAATTTTAAAGTTATTAAAACTTGATAAAAAAATACTGTTTTATGTCAAATCTAAATAAATTTAAATATTTACAATTTTGGCGAAGGCAATAATACAGGGCAGGGAAATAGTCCAATAAACACTACTGAAGCGCACCCCCAAGCGCCCCGAAGCTTACACAGATAAAAATATTATCTAAATCCAAATGAATGTCATTAGAGCCAAATGATTTTTTTATGCATAGTGCGTGTCTAAAGTCCCTCATTTCCCTTTAACTTTTAAATTACTTAAGATATCAACTTAAAATTTGGTGCACTTAATTATTTAACAACATAACCCAAATTATTTTTTGGTATACCTATACTTAATACTTTTAGGGGGCAGATAAACCTAACGAAGCAGACCAAAATCAGGCCCAAAGCATCGCGTATTTTTATAGACTACTCATAGAGAAGAAAAGAGGACTAATAGTCCAGCCTGCGCAAGATTATTTTGTGACAGAACGGGGCAGCGAAATGACGTAACGCGATTTATCTGACCTTGCGCAGTACGTATCTCTGTCAGCTGTGAAATACTGTAGGTCGTAAAACAATTCGTCACCCCAGTATTGGTTTGTCGTATCTCCAAAAATCCCCCAGTAAACATCTCAAAATGTCTGAAAATAGAGATTCGACAAACCAATACTGGGGTGACGAATTATTAGTAGTTCGTTTATACTGTCAGTACTCTCAGATCGTCGTTTCTGTTTATTTTTCGACTTCTACTGTGTCTTGATTGTTTTTTTTTTGCTGCATTTGTTTATAATTTCAAACATGACCTGTATTATTGCTTTATGTAAGAGCAAAGGGGCAATCCCTGGTATACTAAAAGTAGGTGTACAAAATCCCGAAATTCAAACACACCTTGAAAAATTCATATAAAATGATAAAAAAAATAAACTTTTTCGACCTTTCTTGGTCGATATTTATTTTTTTTTGTTGCATTTTTTTGTAATTTTTATTTGACACTTAAAAGTAAGGTTAAAAAATACTTGTTAAAAACAACAATAGTAGTGCGCATGTGCAAGTTTATCGCAGATGCGCAAGGCACATTTATCAGACTTTTCCGCAACGGCCTCCAGGTCTTTCCTTGTCTATGAGACTACTACAGACCTAAATTTTGATATTTAAGATATGTACGTTTGAAAAAATCAAAAATAAATTTTCCAGCATAACTGTATTGCAGGTAAAAGTTTTAAAAAGTTTTTGAATTGTATTAAAATACTTGACATTTAAGTTCAAGAAATGAAATTTAATTTACACCTTTAATAAATCTTACATCCTCTGCCATTAATTTGTAGAAATAACTTTTCTCCAAATTTCCTGTCTTAACTTTATTTCAAATTCGTAATATAGCACAGTAGAAAGGCACCACCTCTCTCCAATAATACATACATTTTGAGACCTCTACCCCCATGGTCCCACGTATCTTGAAACTCGAAAAAGTTGTAAATTTTATCATGGGTTAAAAATAAAAAAGTTTTAATTTTAGCAGTAGTGGAAACGTTTTTTTTTTTAAGCATCAACTTTTTTGTCGAGGGGATAAAAGTTTCATTTTTAGACTAAAAAAAATGTGATTTTGACCTTCTTTCACCACTAAATCTTCTTCGTTACGGACCTATCGAGAAGTTTTAGAAAAATGTCAAAATATTGAAAATTTTGCAAAAAACGAGCTTTTTGACTTCCAACCAAACCAATCGTATCAAACTTGAACAAAATCCCACTAAAAACAAATAAGTTATAGAGGGATAAACTTTTTAAAAAATCGAAAAAAAAAATGGAAGGAAACGTGGGATCGATCCCACATTTTATGATATCATAGTCATTTTCTCAGAAAAAAAACTTACTAAAAGTAAATCGTCAAAATTTAAAAAGCAATTATTTAGAAACAAAATAGTTATAAATTAAAATAATTAAAAATTTTGATAACCAATATCAATGTCAATGTCTATATTTTTTTATAATAATTTAAAAATACAAAATTTAATGTAAATATTATTAAAATATTGGAAAATGGAGTGGAAGAATGAGATACAAGGATAGAGCTATATGTAGCGATAGAAGAAAGAAAAAATAATAATTTTTTATTGTAAATAATAAATACATTTTTATTGTAAACTGAACATAAACGATTTGGAATCTTTTTAACAAAATTAATGGAGAAACCCTAGCACGAGCCAAAAGCTTATTTGGGGCTCTCCATGACTCTGTAGTAAATTATACATAAATAAATAAAAAAAATTAAAAAAAAAACATTCCAAAACAATTCAATTAATTTTAAACTTTACCGCAGCACAGTGGGCCAAGAAAAAAAAACAGGGAGAAAATTCTGAATTTTTGCATACGACTATTTTTGATACCGTTAATTTCGAATAAAATAAAAAATTCAAAAAAAAAAATGCCACGCCATTATGGTTTTTCAAAACTTTATTTTTTTTCCGAACTTTCTAAAAATGTGTCAAATCGCTTCTTTTTATTATGTTGATGTAGAACAATGTCCATAACTTAAAAATTCAAAATGGCGGAGTCAATATGACGCATCGGTTTTTCAACCTTAACTGTATTTGCACGAAATTAGGGCTTTTTTGCAAAGTCATATTTTTTGGAGAAATAGTCAATATCGTCACTGTCATTATCGTCACTGGCATCATCAGTACTTGGATTTATTTCCACAAGGCTAAATGGAGTTCTGATGGTAGCTGTGATTAAAATATTAATTTTATAAGCGGGGTTAGCCAAAGGACATGGCACAATTTATAGGGAATTTTGGCCCTCGGTGAAATTCGCTAAATTTTTTATATGTTTTAGTTTATACTTTTTTAAAAGGAATTAGGAACGTTTCAAGCACTTTGTATGTACAGTTTTTTTTCTATAAGGAAAATAAAAAAATATTTTTGCCCTACACTCCTCATAAAAATATTTTTCTAGTAGGCATTGTTTCGTTTGACAACTTGTCAGTGAAGGATATTCTGACGTATTTTTGAAGTTTTTTAGACTAAATTGTCAGTTTTATTGGGAAAAAGTAATGAAATACATATTGAAATTGGACAGAATAATTAAATAAGATGAAGAAAAGTGCAACAGAAATACTTCTTAAGGACTAAATTAGTGAAATACGTGAAATAAGTTATTTGCTAACCTGGTAAAAAGTACTAAAACGTATATAAAATTGAACTAAAGAATGAAATAAGAAGAAAAGCAGAATAGAAATACGTTTTAAGGGAATCGTTTGTAAAATAATAAGCGATTTTAATGCCGAAAGTGTATCCCTTATTTTTTGTACGGCAAAAAAAAACAATTATTTCCAAAATTCTACATATATGTCTATATTTCTTCTATAGAAGAAATTGAATATGTGTTTTTGTAATATAATGTACTGGAACCCATGTTAAAACTCCAGAACTTAATAAAATAATAAAATAAAAAGTAAAACAGAACAGAAAAACTAAGTTGAAAGTGAAATACTGTGTTTCTGCATAGAATAAATTATCCAATATAACTATCATACCGAGGGCTTCATAACAGGGCTGTATCAACCGTGTTAACATGTAGCAGATATGCCCCTTTGATTTAAAATATGAACACTAAAAAAAAGGATCCATGAATCAAGAAAATGCATCTTTCGATTATATTTTAAGCCAAATTCTCTTATTTTTGGACTAGCATTTCTTATGAACCTAATAACTGGCGCGGGTCTTTGAATGGAAATCCGCGCTCTTCATTTAAGATGTTAGCCTTAAAATAAGAGAATATGATGTTGTACTTATCAAAAGACATGTGTCCTTGATTCAATTTTTTTTCACAGTAATACATTAGGACATTTTTATAAAAAAATAAATAAAATGTTTTCATTTCCTCCCATTCGGGGCATCTGCTGTTGACCACCTTGACGGTTGCATACAAATTTACTTAAAAAAAGGCTCTAAAAGCCATGCTAAATTAATTTTATATTACTAATAATATATAAAAAAATTGACAGACATCAGTTTGACTTATACCAATCAAGCTTTTTTCTTAATCATTAAGCTAATTAAACTTATTTTTATGAGGAGTTTGGGGCAAAAATATTTTTTTATTTTCGTTATAGAAAAAAAACTGTACATACAAAGTGCTTGAAACGTTCCTAATTCCTTTTTAAAAAGCATAAACTAAAACATATAAAAAATTTAGCGAATTTCACCGAGGGCCAAAATTCCCTATAAATTGTGCCATGTCCTTTATTAGATTACCATTAACTTGTAAATATCTATGCAAAAAATACGCATTTAAAAAAGCTTTATTATTTTTTTCCGTTATTAGCAAAGTCTAGCAATTTGTTTTTCATAGAATAATATTACTATAGGTAAAGAAAAATGTGCATGGAAAGGGACACGTGACAAATGGTGACTTTTTTTTATATTTATGATTTAAACTGATAGTTACAATTTCCAGGTTTCAAGGACCTTTATATTACGATACAGAAACTTTATTAATTATGTAATATATTTTTAGACATACCTAAGTACAATTAAGTATATATTTTATGATTCAAAAATTTAGTTTATTTTACACATGGCTTAAGAACTTGAAATTAAGATTTTCACGAAAATAGAGGATTAAATGTATTTTTAGGGTTGATGAAGCCATTTAACACATTTTTAGAAAGATCGACAAAGAAAATAACATTTTGGACCACCCTAATGGCGCGGATTTTTTTTTAATTTTTTCGTTATTTTATTCGAAATCAGCGGTATCAAAAATAGTCGTATGCAAAAATTCAGAATTTTATCACTGTTTTTTTTTTCTTGGTGACTTTTTTTTATATTTATGATTTAAACCGAGACTTACTATTTTCACGTTTCAAGGACCTTTATAATACGATACAGACACTTTATTAATTATGTAATATATTTTTAGACATACCTGAGTACAATTAAGTATATATTCTATGATTAAAAAATTTAGTTTATTTTACACATGGCACTTTAAATTAAGATTTTCACGAAAATAGAGGATGAAATGTATTTTTAGGGTTGATCATATCGTTATCATATTAAATGCTTTAATTTGAAGCATTTCTCCAAAAATGATGACTTTTCAAAAAAAATTATCCCTAATTTCGCAAACGAATTCGTTCATATACAATTAAGGTTGAAAACCCGATGCGTGATATTGACTCCGCTAATTTGAATTTTTAAGTTATGGACATTGGTCTACATCAACATAATCAATAGAAGCCATTTAACACATTTTTAGAGAGATCGAAAAAGAAAATAACATTTTGGGCCACCCTAATGGCGCGGAAATTTTTTTTTAAATTTTTTTGTTATTTTATTCGAAATCAGCGGTATCAAAAATAGTCGTATGCAAAAATTCAGAATTTTGTCCCTGTTTATTTTCCTGGCCCACTGTGCGCAGGAAAATTTCATATAATGCGAAGAATTATATATATCTTCACGGCTTCTTGATTTAATATCATAGTATAGTCATTTCTCATTTTTTGACAGACCAATTTAAAGTTACTAAACTCTTATTATACGGTGATATAGTGTCAGTGTATTAACCCCCCGATTATTCTTAGTATAAGTTTTATATCCAGCATTATTACACTGTATGTCATTTTAAATTTATTTAATATTTAATCTGTTGACTCATTTATGCACGGCCCCCTTAATATCTATTTATATAGTATGTCCAGTAAATGATGTCATTAATTTTAACACGTTCGCGACGACGTGCGCCACCGGTGGTACACGGTTTAATTCAGTTTCTATGCGCCTTTAAACTCACTGCTTAACCGTTATACTTACGATATTGGATTTAAGACTATACATATAATGTATACACATCGATGTACCAGGGTTTTCGCATTCGGCCGAAAATATGGATTAGTTTAGTTTAGTTTATTAGTTTATACTCATTTTTGGACCTTATATACGATGTTAATAAAATACAAACAATTTTATAGTTGAGTTATACCGAAAACACCGTCGCGAACGTGTTAAGGGGTGATTCTACATAGGAAAATATGAAAAAAAGTTCCTATAAACATATGTCTAAAAATGCGTGGTAAAGGAGCTAAGTCCCTTTGAAAGTGGCTAAAAAATTCGGTTTTTATTTAATAACATAGAAATCCTTTGGAATATAGCAAGGAGGTTTCGCACGTGAACTAATATTAATAAGGCCTATCCTCATATGTTATTTTCGTTTTCATGTACTTATTTTAACCAGGGGTGTGTAAAACGATAGGGCCTTATTAGTTTTTTGTCCCAAACTTTTTTCTGTGTATTTTTGGGATATGATTCCTCAGGTCAAAATACAAAAAAAAGGTACTCTTGTTCTAATACTGTAGGATTAACCGCTTTCGAGAAAAATTCATTTGAAGGTGAAATTTCACGGATTGAGGACGAAAAATTATGTACTAAAATGTTTAAAACCAAAATTTCAATGATGCATGATTATTCTATATCAAAAACTAAAAAAAAAAGTTTCTATACTTGTAGGTCGAAAAATCGCTTTTAAAGCTACTATGGCCCTTTAACAATGGTGCATTTTAGGGAGCCCATAGCTCCCTTAGGATTGATTTTTAGAAGTACCTGTATATGAATGAGGTTTTTTTCTTAGTTTTTGATGTACATTCACCTTTTTCAACATTTTAGTATTTAATTTTTCGTCCTCGAACCGTGAAAAAATTTTAACTTCAAATTAATTTTTGTCGAAAACGGGTAATCGTACAGTATTACAACAAGAGTACCTTTATGTGTTTTGACCTGACGAATATTCCAAAAACAAAATTACAAGAAAGTTACACAGAAAAAAGTTTGGGACAAAAAACTAATAACGCCCCCCAGTTTCGCACACACCTGTTTAAAATAAGTACATGAAGATAGCATACGAAGATGGGCCTTATTAAGCTTAGTTTACATTCAAAACCTCGTTGCTGTACCTCAAAGCGTTCCTGAGTTATTAAATAAAAACCGATTTTTTTTAGCCACTTTCAAAGGGGCTTAGCCCTTACGACGCATTTTTAGACATATGTTTATAGGAACTTTTTTCATATTTTCCTATGTAGAATCCCCTTAAAATTAATGACATCATTTACTGGACATCCTGTATAGCTGGATATCCTGTATAGCTGTATACAGCATAACATTGAATTTTTAAGGCGTTACTAAGACATAGTCCTAAGTATCCATGAGAAAAAAATTTGGACATTTGGTCCTATTTATTTTCACATACATCGTTTTTTGTCCTAGGATACATTGATGTTGAGATATTTTAAAAAAAATCTTTTTTTTTTTTTGAAAAATACGTCAAAAAAAAACTTTCCAAATCGAGTCCAAGGTCGCAATAGTATATTACGCTAGGGTTTTTACGAGGCACAGCCGAGTTAAAAAAGCACTCGATGTGCACTGAAATGGTTTGCATTGAGGTGCGTATACTATTTTTCTTACGACCTAACACCTAAACAGCAAAAAATACGCAAAAATTATCTTAAAATTATTTTATCAATTTGAGGTTATGTGTTTGACTTTTACTAATAATCTGACAGCAGATATGTAAAATCAGATGATCGTCACTTCCCATCCGTTGTCATAGGCAATATTTTAAATTGATAAACTCAATAGTAACCCCCGCGTGGCTTTTACTTTATTGAGTGGATAATTATTTATTTTACCCACTCAACTATCACTTGTCAAATTATTTTCTTGTAAATGTCATTAAAATTTTTAATAAAAATATGAATTTCTAAGCTATATATTGGATAAAACCTGGTATGGCACTCATGGGTAAACCGATATTGCCCTCTCGAAAATTAACCTGCTTGGCTGACACCTCGCAGGTTAATTTTCTCATGGGCAATATCTTACTTTACCCACTAGTACCATAAATAACTATTTTTATTTTTCGTTTTTCGAAAAAAAAAAATTAATGTTATTAATTGTTTTAATATAAAGGGAAAGTATTCTTTTTTTAACAGCAATATTTCATTTTGCCTTTTAAATAATTTTAACTTGCGTTTAAGTATTTGAAAAATATGCAATACACTATCCACAGTAAAGAGTATACTACGGCATACAAAGCATTTTAAATCTTCGTGACTTTTTATAGCTTATTTACTGCGTAGATTCTCTATTGTTAGAAAAAGTTTTAAAGTTGTTAACTTTCTTTTTATTTTTTTTATTTCTAGAGCACAAAACAACTCCGTACCAATTTGCGAGATTTGCATAATAATATTGCATTTTTATAACGTGAAAGTATTACGAAAAATAATATTATTCGCAGTGTGTTAATACGTGAGTCGTCGCGCAAAAGGAGACCTAAAGGGGAAAATTTTAATGTTCGGATTAATTTACGCCATTTATCCAAAAAAATAATCCGACCCTTTTTATGTTATTTAATTACAGGGTGGTCCAAAAAAAACCGGACACTTTTTAAACCTTCATAACTTTTTTGCCTTTCGAGCGATCTTTACTTACTTTGAAATTAATGGGCTCAAATCATTTAATATTCGGTTGATAATTTTATTTATTTAAATTATTATCCATTTTTTAGTAAGAAACCTTTATCTAAAGGGGTTATTATAAAGCCATGGGGATTAGAGCAAAATGTACAAAATGATAACTTTTCGTCTGCACTACGTTAAATGGTCTTTCTTCAATAGTTGTATGTAATTTATTTTTTGTAATTATTTTCTCGAAAGGCTACAGATAGCGTTAAATGGAATTTTAGCTTAAAAAAATTGATTAAGTAGGCGGTTATCTAAAAATAATTTTGACATGTCTCAAAAAATTGTATGTCAAATTGAAAATATCAAAAATTGCTATTCAAAAAACTAAGAAAAATGTAATAAAACTGCATTATGGTGGATATATATTTTAAAGAAGATGAACAATAAAAAATGAATATATTTAAAAATAAAATTGTGTAGAAAAATAAGAAATAAGTAGTTTTTGTCAAAACGAAAAAAAGTGCTTTTGTGTTAAAAAGGTTAACTTAAAATAAAGGATGATGGAAATTTTCATTAAATCAATATGGAATTATTACTACAAATAACCAACAAAGATTCTGTACTATAATATGGTTTTATATTATTGTTAGAAAATAAGACAGTATTTAATATAATTTAATTTATTTGTAATAAATTAATAAAGAACCTGGCACACATATAGGGGGGTTCCTGTGCCTCAGTCAAACTGCCTCAAATTTTGATATTTTGTAATTTCGGGGGTAAACATTAAATTAGGAAAATTGCAGCCAAATTAAATGACCAGTTTCGGAGAAAAACGCTTTTAAAAATCTAATTTTATGACAGATTTTTTGACGTATATTAAGGTTATTTTTTACTTACGTAAATATTAACTTAATTAACCGTTTTAAGTTTATCATACTCTGTTAATTAAAGAACAGGCAAGATAAATATTACATAAAAGGCTTTATTATCATTTACTTACATGTGGTTATATAAAAAATTTAAAAGTTTGTGAAACTTCCACATGCTGGCATTTTCTACGTGTTTGCTAATTATCTGTATATTTTCTGTATTAGATTTGTGCTTGATTATGTTGAAACATGGTTTGGTACATCGAAAAATATTTTATAATTATATATTTTAGATTTTCTTGATATATTTTTCCAAAAATACGTCTGAGGCTTGACAAATCTGTCATCATATTTGTGTCATTTAATTTGGCTGCAATTTTCCTAATTTAATGTTTACCCCCGAAATTACAAAATATCAAAATTTGAGGCAGTTTGACTGAGGCCCAGGAACCCCCCTATATGTGTGCCAGGTTCTTTGTAATAAAAACATATTTCTTCTTTAAATTCTTTCTTCATTATCAAATACTTAAATCTTATTTTATTTTGGCGATTTCTTATTTCTCATGTTACATGTAGGACAATTTTCGAATTTCCGTACGTTATTTACAATTTTTGTGTTATTTAATACTCATTTTACTTACAATACCCATCTAGAATTCAGCTTTAACAGAAGAAATGGAAAACAATTTTTTTCACTACCAGCCTAAAAGCACATCTTTATTACTGTTCTTTTCATTGGTAGAAATATTATTTCTCTACCTATGACGTCAGAGGTTCTAAAAATAATGAAATTGCACCATGGTTAATAATGAATTTTTATTCAGCTGTTATGGCATCTGACGTTTCACTTAATTATTAAATCACAATGCTATTTACAAGTGTCTTTAGGCACCAAATTTATTTATTGCATGATAAATTAAAAAATATTAACTAAATTAGCACCTATAAAAAATGTTTTACAAAAAAACACTTCAAAAAGTGAAAATCATTGGTCCATCATATTCAACCATAGATTATACAACCCATATATTACCGTAAGGATCATAGATTACTAGAGGTACAACACCCATATATTGATTTTTGAGGCAACAGATTCTCCCTCACAGTTTTCGCCTGCCCTTATTTCTGGGGGAGTACCAGAATCATCACTTTGCATTTCACTTTCCATTTTTATATATTTTATTACAATTAACACGGAAACACTTTCTAACTTAATAATTTTAGCAGATCACCAGAAAATTTCTGCCAGAAATGTCAAGTTATTCATTTGTTTTTTAATGGCCGCGAACGGCCAGCGTGATATTTTAAATTTATAAGCTTTTTCATTAAATTTTAGTAAAATAAATAAATAGCTAATTAATTGTACTGGTAGTGAAAAAAATACTATATTTTCCACGTGAGTGAAGATTTAACATTTTAGACCGCGGCTTGCGGGCTTCGCGCTGGCGCGCTCATCCTGCAATTTGACGCAGATCAAAAATGTTAAACTTCTCTCACTTGGTAAATAATATACTATTTTTGAGATACGATGTTTCAAAATTTACAGGGCGTCGCTCTGAGGCCGATGTGTCCAATGCACCCAAAAACACAACAATCTTTTTTTTACTTTCTGGTCTCTTTTCGCGTGACCACTCACATATAATAAACTATATGATTTCCCTAAGCACGTCGCTCCATCCATGAAATTATTCTCTATAAACTTAATTATCCTGTAAAAAACTGAATTAATGAGTAAAGAATTTTAAAGCTTTTAAGTGAATTATCATATGAACTTTTTCTTTAAATTAAAAAAAGACTTTTATCCAATACATACAGATAATAAGACAATTACCAAATTTATTTTAAATAGATAAACTCAATAATGCGTGGCTCTTACTTTATTGAGTGGATAATTATTTATTTTACCCACTCAACTGTCACTTGCCATATTATTTTCTTGTATATGTCATTAAAATTTTTAATAAAAATATGAATTCCTAAGCTATTTATTGGATAAAACCTTGTATGGCACTCATGGGTAAACCGATATCTTACTTTACCCACTAGTACCATAAATAACTATTTTCTACTACCTAATTAAGATTTTTTATTGATTACGGTCATTTTATAAACTTTCTCATTTTTCCACCCGTCTACAAAAGGCACTCGTTTCACATTTTTTAATTACATTTACTTATAATATACACGAAATACAGCATATAGTTCGTGTAAAGATGCAAGTGGCTTCCAAAACAACTTTACACTACGATTTTTCAAGAACGCTTTGACATAGAGAATTGAAATATAAGTATATATAATTTTTTTCTAATACTTATCTAGTTCCAAATTTCAAGTCTCTCGGTCAAAGCATTTTTGAAATATCGTAGTGTGAAGTTGTTTTGCAAGCGACTTGTATCTTTGCAAGAACTATAATCACGGTTCGCTCCTAGATGGAAAAAGTCAAAAGACGAGTTCACAACGTTTGGACTTTTATACATCGTAAATAGAATATGTCAACAAACGTCGTGAACTCGACTTTTGACTTTTTTCATCCAGGAGCGAACCGTGTAATCTAAAAGCTTTTAAGAAAAATGCAAAAAACAGTATATCATATATGGGGTCAATTTGACAGCACCAGACTAAATATGTGAGAAAAAAGGATCAGACTAACGGAAAGGTTAATAATTCTTATCTGATAACATAACCATGGTCCATAGGTATCGATCTAAGTGGCTCTTTTCCGCAAATACGCCCACGGGTGAGCTCAACAGGTCCCAGCTATAAAGTAAAGCAGTAAGGGCTTATCCATAAATTATGTCACAAATTGTTGGTAATTTTTTAAACCCCTCGCTCCCCGCAGTCACAAAGTATCACAAGTGGACAATCCTTCTTTCCCCTGTTACTTCACAAAGGTTAAAAAAAAAAACAAAATAGAATTTTATTTATTGCTTCTTATGATGGACCTAAATCGAAGAATAAATAAAGAAAAAATTTTAAAAAACTTTAGAATAAATACATAAAAAATAAAAAAATACTTTAGAATATATATACAAGGTGATCAGTAAGTACCATGCCAAAATTTAAGAGATTCTACATCCAAAAATATGATAAAAGTTTCTATAAAGGGTAGTCCGGAAATGAGCCTTAAGGGAGCTACGGCCATTCGAAGATGACATATTAAATGGGGAACAAATAAAAGCATCAATAAAATTTTAATGCTGTAGGGTGTTTCTTCATTTAAAACTGAGCAAAAAAGTATTCTTCACCAAAACACCTAAATTTAATATTAAAGGAGTAATAGCCTTTTAAAAAGTAACATATTTGGTGGCACAGAATGTAACTTTCTCTTAATTGCATTTTTTTTTGAAAACAGTTGCTCCTACAGTGTTACACTATATGACATTTTTTATGTATTTTTATTCAATAAATCTATATTTTTATAAAAAGCTACACATAAAAAAGTTTGGGGCAAAAATGTGTTAAGCCTCGCATATTTTGTCCGTCTATGCACGCCTCTGGATAAATTCAAGAAAATAAATTAACATAAACTTATTGCCCTTATTAATAATAGTATACACGCAAAAGCTCGTCGCTCTAGCTTAAAGGGTACCAGAGTTATTGATTAAAAACCTTATTTTTATTACAAGTTTAAAGGGCTCATTTCCGTACCAACCTTTACAGGAACTTTTTTTTTGTATTTTTGGATGTAGAATCACCTCTTAAATTTAGGCATGTCAGTTATTGATCACCCTGTATATAGGTACAGAGTGTTTCACTTAAAACTCCCAGGGACTATTAATCAAAAATAAAAATATATGCTTGACTATATTTTCAGTGTAACCAAATTTAGGAGATTTTTGTTACTACTATAATTTTTGTTGATAGTTCCATTTCCATTATGCTTTCGGTTGTCACTTCTGATCATCTTATTTTTTACAACATAATAAAGTTCAGTGATTTTCTAAATTTTATTAAAAATGTTATGCAAAATGGTTACTTCTAAGATATGCATTTTAAAATAAGTTTATAATTAAAAAAAAAAATGTAACAGAGTAAATATTTTTTAAATTACATTTTTCAGATAATTATTCGGTTCGCTGAATATATTAGAGATTAGTGTCAAATTAGATTATGATGTAAAACAAGCCGTGAAGATAATGCTTCGCCTCTCTTAGTATGTACTCTGACATTACACACTAAAAAATTGAGTGTAAAATTTTACACTTACTTTACATTCAAACTGTTCCACATTTATCACATTCACAAGAGTGTAAATACTTAAATACTAATTATTAATTATTAATTTCTAATTAGTAATTGTATTTATTTATTATAGAATAGATATACAGAATCATGGAGAGACCCAAATAAGCTTTATGCTTGTTCTAACAGATATTTTTATACTTTTTTAGACAAATATTTATTATTTATGTCGAATGATTATTTATATTTAATATATTTATATGTTTTAAAATTGTTAATTGTTAAAATTATATAAAACTTATTTTTTATTAATTTTTCGTGAGGTCGCTATCTATACATGCATTGATAAAGCAAAAATGTGTAACTATCGTAACACGTGTTTATAAATTTAAAGATAGTGGCAGTTTTGTCGTGGAACATAAAATATACAATTGTTAATAAAAAAGGTAAAATTGTAAATAAAATAGTATACAAAACAGGTTTCAGTTCTAGATAATTGGCCACTATCTTTTGTTATTCTCTGAGTTGTGAATTCGGGAATTTGAAACCGTCTGAACGTATGCATTGTGTACTATCCAATCCTTTTTTTTTTCGACTGTGCTACCTTATATAAAGTTATGGTTAAAAACAAGTAATTCGAACTTTTCTCTTTTCTCTCTTCAATCGCAAAGTTTTTTTGTGGAGGGTCACACATGTGAATAAAGGAGGGTATCGCATTTTGGGCTAAATCATCTGCAACGATAAGACTTTACATGCTTATAGATACATAAAAAATAAACACTTAGCCAAAATTTCAGCACTTTTTACATCCCGGAACATACTTTAATTAATTATTTTAATTAAGAATTTTGACATATGCCAATGTACGATTTGGCAACATTGCACGAAACTTCAAGTGTCAAATGTCATCTTGTAAAAATAAAAATAACTTTGCACATTAACTACTACAGTGGGGCCAAAAGAAAGAGCCTGTATTGTGTTCACTGCTCTTGACTATAATATTAAAATTTCCATGATATGATTTAACTAGATTATGAAAAAGTTACACATATACTTTTAACTTTTAATATTAATTAAATATATTTATTTAAAAATAAATATATTTAATTAATATTGTACAGTGTTTTTATTATACATTCTACCTAAATGTATTTATGTTGGTTTTTAGATAACAAAAAATATTGCTTTTTTTTAATATGATAGTCACATTTAGAGCAAGAATAATTCGATGTTATTCTTCTAGCTACAACACTGAGAAGAGTAAAATAAGTAACCGTGAAATGACCGTGTACATGAAAATGTGCCAAATTTACATATTCTCCACTTTTACGAACTAGTGTTTAATCCGTTTATCGTACGTCGAGCCATTTAACAGAAAATTCGCGAATAGCGACACCCAATTCAAAACCAATTTTAGTTACATTCTAACGAAAATTGGTTGTAACTGTTACAAAGAAATTGTATTATCGCGTAGCAAAACTCGTCCGACATTTCACGCTTCTAGATTAATATAGTCATTATTGGTTGTCGGACAGACGGACGGACGGACTTTTTTTTTTTCATGAAACTCACAATCGTCCTAGAGACTTGGATATAAATTAAAAATATCCAAGAATTTGTTAAACTAAATTAAATTGTTTGATATTTTACTATTTTAAAAAATCTATATAAAATATTTTACTATTCCTTAAAACCACTTTTGTTTGATTAACGCAGTCGTCCCTCCGAAGTGACTGATCGATTTTGTG
Source organism: Brachypterus glaber (assembly GCA_958510825.1). Lineage (NCBI taxonomy): Eukaryota > Metazoa > Arthropoda > Insecta > Coleoptera > Kateretidae > Brachypterus > Brachypterus glaber. Next base: position 10,911,983 of record OY294045.1, read on the forward strand.
CTTTTTAGCACTCTTTAGAGCCACATATCGGTAGTAAGGACAATTACGAAAATCCAATCCTTTCCATATATCTCTATAATTGTTATAATGAACAGCAAAAACAGCTAGCGATATGCAGAGACTGGATAAACCTATCGGCAGTCTAAAAAGGAAGCAGTTATTGGTTTCAAGAATCTACTGCACGCTGTCGATGGGGGGCAGCTTAATCAATGCCACAGTGGACATTGCTGCCAATTGAATCCTAAACGCTAGGAGCGTACCTTTTACACTGTAATACCTGGTACTAAGTACAAGAAAACATGTTGTTGAAAATATATATCGGATGTCCCAACTCTATTTGCCCAGCGATTTTCTCAAAAACTAAAAGAGATAATCAAGTTCTGCGAAAACCACCTTAAATTAGACAACTTAAACTATCTTTTAGCATATATTTGAAGCTTTCAGCTCTTAAAATGTGGGCAGGGGGCATAGGGGGGATTTTTTTAATGAAAAGGAGGGGTCATATAATACATCATTTTAAAGCAAATAAAATTCTCTATTGGACTGTATATTTTTTAATTTTTTAAACAATTTTTTTAAGTTTTTAATTTTTTGTGGTAAAAAATGCGATTAAGTTTTTTTTGTAAATTTTTATTTGTGTCAATTAAAATTAGTTTAAAATTATAATTTACGTTTTCATCATAAAATTAGTAATTTTTTAAAAATTGTCTGATTTTTTAGAGAAAATTTGACAAAAATACCCATTTTAAACCCAAAAAAAAATGTTAAAAAAAATTAAAAATATATACTTAAAAGAATAATTTTATAAGCTTTAAAATGATGTACATGACCCCACTTTCCATTTAAAAAAATGTCCCTCTAAGCCCCCCTGACCACATTTCAAGAGCGGAAAGTATTAAATATATGCTAAAATATAGTTTAAGTTGTCTTATTTAAGATCGTTTTCTCAGAACTTGATTATCTCTTTTAGTTTACGAGAAAATCGCTGGGTATATAGAGTTGGGACACCCGGTATAGTTAAAAATCACTTGGCTTAAATGTTATTCATTTGGATTAAGATATTACGCTTATCTATCTAATGTAAGTCTAGCTTAAAGCATTTTGGGAATCGAATTTTATAATTCTCTAGCTATAACTATAAAGAATTGAAAGTTTTTTCCCGATTTGTATAATTTAGCTTTTTGATTTTTGGGTAATAGTGCTTTGGATCTGACTAAAATTGTTATCTAATTTTGCTGTGACGTTTCGACGATGGATTTTCGTCGTTTTCGAACCTTTATTGGAAATAAAAAAATATATATAAGTATAAAAAAAATACAATTGTTTAAACATTTACCTTAATAATAAAGGTTCGAAAACAACGAAAATCTATCGTCGAAACGTCACAGCAAAATTAGATAACAATTTTAATCAGATCCAAAGCCATATTCCCCAAGAATCAAAAAGCTAAAATATAACTATAAAGAGTACGAGTATAGTAAGGTAATATTTGTATAATTTAATAATTATAATTTTATACAGTATTTAAAAATTTATTCTTTTCTCATAAATAAAACACCAATTAAAGGAAAACATAATTATACTTGAATTTACTACGAACATCTAGACAGCGATGAAATTATGAAATTCCAACGCATACTTTATGAAAATGCTGCTCCATTTTGCCCCAACTATTAACCACTAAAATCCATATTTATATCCAAGGCATTTATTCTCAACTATTCATAAATTCTATTTGGAAGTAATATTGACATATTAAATACGCCACTAGCATATTTTAAATATGTTCTACTTATACCTACGCTAAAAAAGAGCATGATTAAAGCCAACCCTTTAATACCCGTGTCGGTCTCTGGGACCAATTAAACACAATTGCATTAGAATCTATCTAAAATTGTCAAATAGTTACAAAAGAGGGGTTGCAAAAATGTCAAAAATTCTATGTAACCTCAATTTTTTCAAAATAGTGGCTGTCCATACTCTGTTCCATAAAATTTAAGTTCCATTTCGGCGCACTGACCGGACCCCGAATCTACATTAAAAAATATGAAAAAAAAATCTAAAAATGAAATGAGCCCTAATGGACCTTTTATTTAATATCTCTGGAACCCTATAAATCAGAGTAACAAATTTTTGCCCATGCCTTAACATTTATAAAAGCTATCATTTTATGTGATTTTTGTTTGGTAATTTAAACAGGGACATGCAAAATGGGGGGGCCGATGCCACTTTTTTGCCCGAAACTTTTTATGTGTAGATTTTTTGACATTTTCTTAATAAAATATAATTAATTAAAAATACATAAAAAATGTGAGGTTAAAAAAAATTACGTTTTGAGCATCTAAAATAAGAACTGAATAATGTGCCAATAAAAAGTTTCAATACTGCACAGCGATTCTACATCAAAAACAGTGCAAAAAAGTTCCCGTACACAAATATTCTAAAATATCTTTTAAGGGAGCTACGGTCCCTTTAATGGTGTTATTCTTTAAAAGGCCATAGTACTCTTAACCCTTTGTTGCCTGAGTAATCAAAAATACGATTATTTCACAATTTTTTTTTGCTCCAAGTGATTAGAGTATGTGAATTTGCATACATTAATTTTTTGAGATTTTTTTGTAAAAGCTTTCCAAAAAATTTTGAGGTGAGTACGTTGAAGAAAGTAGGCAAATTAAAGCAGTCGGTCGATCCCCTTAAAAAAAAAAAAACAAGTCATTTTGTAGGTTGATAAACGTCCCCACGTACCATGCAAGTCCTAGAAGACGGGGCAAAAAAGATAGTTGTACATTATTTGTTGCTGTTAATACAAAAAAAACTTTTTTAATCATTCTCAATAAAAACAAAAGTAGAGAGCTTTAAAACAAAAAAGAATCAGTCATATCCATTGAGTAGTTTTCGAAATATTTGTATTTAAAAAATGTCAAATTTTTAAGTGTCCCGAATTTAAAGTCTGGCAGTATTTGTATTTTTCGAATGTAAATAAACATACCTACAAAATTTCACAATGATATCTTTTTTCTTTCTATATAAAAAAAAAGTTAAAAAAATATTTTTTCTACTGCTTTAGAATGTAAGCAAATACAAACACTTTTCAAACACAGAATGAATCCATTGTAGCTCTAGATACGGTATGAACATTTCGTATCAAGTGTTAGAATGTAGTGCCATCTATTGTTTATAAAAGTAAAGAAAACTGTAGCAAAACTATATATATTTTACCATGAAATATTGAATAATTTAATGCAATTTAAAGTTTTGCGTTAAAATTACATAAAGTTTATTAGTTTTTCTTAATATTTGACCAGTTTTTTATCAATTTAGTTCAAAAAATTAAAACTGCTACATCTATTGTTAAATATTTAAACCTGATATATGTCACAACAATCAGACATAACCTTCAATTTTTGCATTATAATGCATTTTAGCCCATATTTACAAATTCTGATTATAATTTGTAAATATGGGCTAAAATTAAATAAAAATCTTTTTTAAGTACTGGTTTGAAAAAATTATTAACTAACATTAATTGCTTTATTTAAAAATATGTGTTTTGTTGCATTTACAAGGTCGAGTTACAAAAAAAAAATTTTTAATCTTGTCCGAAGTTTAAAGCCATACAGTATTTCATATTTGCAGTCGAAGAAAAAGTATAGTCTACAACACGTATGGAATAGTCATTCCGCGCTCGCGGGACCGTCATACTCGCCTGCCGGCTCGTATGACAAACTTTCCGCTCGCGCGGAATATTGCCTATTCCATACTAGTTATAGAATATACTATTTTTTTAAGGTAGAAAGACTCGTTAAATACTACTATACTTGTTTCTCTGTGCGGGAATAAATTTATTGTATTAATAGAATTATATATCCAAGTTTCCATTAACTTCTGCTCTCACCATATCCAAATAATCTAAACCAGAAAAGCATACGTAGAAATTTAATTAATTTAAACTAGGTAATTATCTTGTTGCAGCTCGAGGCTTCGATATGCGCGTCCGGTGTGGCATATTCGCCTACATCGTGTGGACAGTTTATAATAATCAGTAATCGGAATAAACTCAGTTATGACTCATCAACGTTGAAAATAAACACAAAAACATAGGCTTACGGAATAATTTTGCCGAATTATGAGGGAAATTTTTATAAAAATTACCAAATCGAAACATTTGTTACACACAACAGTATTGACCATACATATTAACTATAAATATGTATATATATATATATATATATATCGGTGTTTTTCGAAGAAAAAACCGATATTCTATTTTTATCTTTTAAGAATACGAAAGTTTTTAATTTTTATTTATCGATAACTTTTTTTTCCCACCTAACTCGTTTAAATGGAATCATTAAAAAAAATTAAGATAAAAAAAAATAAAAATGTAAATATCTAAAACCTCGCGTCAACGCTAGAATCGACGCGGCGCATATGCGAGCACTGGAAATAATAATAGAAAATTATAGGTAAAAGGAGGTAAATGGCGAACGCCTAAGCTTTTTAGATTTTTAGATTTATTATTGGTTATCTTTTCATGGTAATAAGTAACTCAAGAAACTTTAAAATGAACAAATCTTTATTCCTAAAAAATATTTAAATTTAAAACTATTTTTTCAACAAACTATGGTCTTTTTTTTTTCAAGCAAGATAGTAAATTAAAAATCACACAGTAAATATTTTTACAACAGGTTTGAATAGTATATGTTTGTG
>OY294045.1:11646805-11721775 GCA_958510825.1 Brachypterus glaber
TTTTCTGCAGTCCAGACGGCAACTGTTGCCCTGTATATAGTATCATTTTGGTAGTGGGCCAGTGGGCTATTTTACATAAAAATTTAGTTTAGATACAATGCATAGATTTCGATAAAATCGCCAGCGGCCAAAAAACACATTTATTATTTTCTGGGGACCCGACGGCAACTGTTGCCCTGTATATAGTACCATTTTAATAGTGGGCCTGTAGGCTATTTTACATAACAATTTAGTTTAGATACAATGCATAGATTTCGATGAAATCGCCAGCAGCCAAAAACCCAAATTTATTATTTTCTGCGGTTCACACGGCAACTGTCGCCCTGTATATAGTACCATTTTGGTAGTGGGTCAGTGGGCTATTTTACATAAAAATTTGGTTTAGATACAATGCATAGATTTCGATAAAATCGCCAGCAACCAAAAAACCAAATTTATTATTTTCTGCGGTCCAGACGGCAACTGTTGCCCTGTATATAGGACCAATTTGGTAGTGGGCCAGTGGGCTATTTTACATAAAAATTTAGTTTGGATACAATGCATAGATTTCGATAAAATCGCCAGCAGCCAAAAAACTAAAATTTTTATTTTCTGCAGTCCAGACGGCAACTGTTGCCCTGTATATAGTATCATTTTGGTAGTGGGCCAGTGGGCTATTTTACATAAAAATTTAGTTTAGATACAATGCATAGATTTCGATAAAATCGCCAGCAGCCAAAAAACCAAATTTATTATTTTCTGCAGTCCAGACGGCAACTGTTGCCCTGTATATAGTATCATTTTGGTAGTGGGCCAGTGGGCTATTTTACATAAAAATTTAGTTTAGATACAATGCATAGATTTCGATAAAATCGCCAGCAACCAAAAAACCAAATTTATTATTTTCTGCGGTCCAGACGGCAACTGTTGCCCTGTATATAGTATCATTTTGGTAGTGGGCCAGTGGGCTATTTTACATAAAAATTTAGTTTAGATACAATGCATAGATTTCGATAAAATCGCCAGCAGCCAAAAAACCAAATTTATTATTTTCTGCAGTCCAGACGGCAACTGTTGCCCTGTATATAGTATCATTTTGGTAGTGGGCCAGTGGGCTATTTTACATAAAAATTTAGTTTAGATACAATGCATAGATTTCGATAAAATCGCCAGCGGCCAAAAAAAACACATTTATTATTTTCTGGGGACCCGACGGCAACTGTTGCCCTGTATATAGTACCATTTTAATAGTGGGCCTGTAGGCTATTTTACATAACAATTTAGTTTAGATACAATGCATAGATTTCGATGAAATCGCCAGCAGCCAAAAACCCAAATTTATTATTTTCTGCGGTTGACACGGCAACTGTCGCCCTGTATATAGTACCATTTTGGTAGTGGGTCAGTGGGCTATTTTACATAAAAATTTGGTTTAGATACAATGCATAGATTTCGATAAAATCGCCAGCAACCAAAAAACCAAATTTATTATTTTCTGCGGTCCAGACGGCAACTGTTGCCCTGTATATAGGACCAATTTGGTAGTGGGCCAGTGGGCTATTTTACATAAAAATTTAGTTTGGATACAATGCATAGATTTCGATAAAATCGCCAGCAACCAAAAAACCAAATTTATTATTTTCTGCGGTCCAGACGACAACTGTTGCCCTGTATATAGTATCATTTTGGTAGTGGGCCAGTGGGCTATTTTACATAAAAATTTGGTTTAGATACAATGCATAGATTTCGATAAAATCGCCAGCAGCCAAAAACCAAATTTATTATTTTCTGCAGTCCAGACGGCAACTGTTGCCCTGTATATAGTATCATTTTGGTAGTGGGCCAGTGGGCTATTTTACATAAAAATTTAGTTTAGATACAATGCATAGATTTCGATAAAATCGCCAGCGGCCAAAAAAACACATTTATTATTTTCTGGGGACCCGACGGCAACTGTTGCCCTGTATATAGTACCATTTTAATAGTGGGCCTGTAGGCTATTTTACATAACAATTTAGTTTAGATACAATGCATAGATTTCGATGAAATCGCCAGCAGCCAAAAACCCAAATTTATTATTTTCTGCGGTTGACACGGCAACTGTCGCCCTGTATATAGTACCATTTTGGTAGTGGGTCAGTGGGCTATTTTACATAAAAATTTGGTTTAGATACAATGCATAGATTTCGATAAAATCGCCAGCAACCAAAAAACCAAATTTATTATTTTCTGCGGTCCAGACGGCAACTGTTGCCCTGTATATAGGACCAATTTGGTAGTGGGCCAGTGGGCTATTTTACATAAAAATTTAGTTTGGATACAATGCATAGATTTCGATAAAATCGCCAGCAACCAAAAAACCAAATTTATTATTTTCTGCGGTCCAGACGACAACTGTTGCCCTGTATATAGTATCATTTTGGTAGTGGGCCAGTGGGCTATTTTACATAAAAATTTGGTTTAGATACAATGCATAGATTTCGATAAAATCGCCAGCAACCAAAAAACCAAATTTATTATTTTCTGCGGTCCAGACGGCAACTGTTGCCCTGTATATAGGACCAATTTGGTAGTGGGCCAGTGGGCTATTTTACATAAAAATTTAGTTTGGATACAATGCATAGATTTCGATAAAATCGCCAGCAACCAAAAAACCAAATTTATTATTTTCTGCGGTCCAGACGACAACTGTTGCCCTGTATATAGTATCATTTTGGTAGTGGGCCAGTGGGCTATTTTACATAAAAATTTGGTTTAGATACAATGCATAGATTTCGATAAAATCGCCAGCAGCCAAAAAACCAAATTTATTATTTTCTGCAGTCCAGACGGCAACTGTTGCCCTGTATCATTTTGGTAGTGGGCCAGTGGGCTATTTTACATAAAAATTTAGTTTGGATACAATGCATAGATTTCGATAAAATCGCCAGCAGCCAAAAAACCAAAAATTTTATTTTCTGCAGTCCAGACGGCAACTGTTGCCCTGTATATAGTATCATTTTGGTGGTGGGCCAGTGGGCTATTTTACATAAAAATTTAGTTTGGATACAATGCATAGATTTCGATAAAATCGCCAGCGGCCAAAAAAACACATTTATTATTTTCTGGGGACCCGACGGCAACTGTTCCCTGTATATAGTATCATTTTGGTGGTGGGCCAGTGGGCTATTTTACATAAAAATTTAGTTTGGATACAATGCATAGATTTCGATAAAATCGCCAGCAACCAAAAAACCAAATTTATTATTTTCTGCGGTCCAGACGACAACTGTTGCCCTGTATATAGTATCATTTTGGTAGTGGGCCAGTGGGCTATTTTACATAAAAATTTAGTTTAGATACAATGCATAGATTTCGATAAAATCGCCAGTAGCCAAAAAACCAAATTTATTATTTTCTGCAGTCCAGACGGCAACTGTTGCCCTGTATATAGTATCATTTTGGTAGTGGGCCAGTGGGCTATTTTACATAAAAATTTAGTTTAGATACAATGCATAGATTTCGATAAAATCGCCAGCGGCCAAAAAAACACATTTATTATTTTCTGGGGACCCGACGGCAACTGTTGCCCTGTATATAGTACCATTTTAATAGTGGGCCTGTAGGCTATTTTACATAACAATTTAGTTTAGATACAATGCATAGATTTCGATGAAATCGCCAGCAGCCAAAAACCCAAATTTATTATTTTCTGCGGTTGACACGGCAACTGTCGCCCTGTATATAGTACCATTTTGGTAGTGGGTCAGTGGGCTATTTTACATAAAAATTTGGTTTAGATACAATGCATAGATTTCGATAAAATCGCCAGCAACCAAAAAACCAAATTTATTATTTTCTGCGGTCCAGACGGCAACTGTTGCCCTGTATATAGGACCAATTTGGTAGTGGGCCAGTGGGCTATTTTACATAAAAATTTAGTTTGGATACAATGCATAGATTTCGATAAAATCGCCAGCAGCCAAAAAACCAAATTTATTATTTTCTGCGGTTCACACGGCAACTGTCGCCCTGTATATAGTACCATTTTGGTAGTGGGTCAGTGGGCTATTTTACATAAAAATTTGGTTTAGATACAATTCATAGATTTCGATAAAATCGCCAGCAACCAAAAAACCAAATTTATTATTTTCTGCGGTCCAGACGGCAACTGTTGCCCTGTATATAGGACCAATTTGGTAGTGGGCCAGTGGGCTATTTTACATAAAAATTTAGTTTGGATACAATGCATAGATTTCGATAAAATCGCCAGTAGCCAAAAAACCAAATTTATTATTTTCTGCAGTCCAGACGGCAACTGTTGCCCTGTATATAGTATCATTTTGGTGGTGGGCCAGTGGGCTATTTTACATAAAAATTTAGTTTGGATACAATGCATAGATTTCGATAAAATCGCCAGCGGCCAAAAAAACACATTTATTATTTTCTGGGGACCCGACGGCAACTGTTCCCTGTATATAGTATCATTTTGGTGGTGGGCCAGTGGGCTATTTTACATAAAAATTTAGTTTGGATACAATGCATAGATTTCGATAAAATCGCCAGCAACCAAAAAACCAAATTTATTATTTTCTGCGGTCCAGACGACAACTGTTGCCCTGTATATAGTATCATTTTGGTAGTGGGCCAGTGGGCTATTTTACATAAAAATTTAGTTTAGATACAATGCATAGATTTCGATAAAATCGCCAGTAGCCAAAAAACCAAATTTATTATTTTCTGCAGTCCAGACGGCAACTGTTGCCCTGTATATAGTATCATTTTGGTAGTGGGCCAGTGGGCTATTTTACATAAAAATTTAGTTTAGATACAATGCATAGATTTCGATAAAATCGCCAGCGGCCAAAAAAACACATTTATTATTTTCTGGGGACCCGACGGCAACTGTTGCCCTGTATATAGTACCATTTTAATAGTGGGCCTGTAGGCTATTTTACATAACAATTTAGTTTAGATACAATGCATAGATTTCGATGAAATCGCCAGCAGCCAAAAACCCAAATTTATTATTTTCTGCGGTTGACACGGCAACTGTCGCCCTGTATATAGTACCATTTTGGTAGTGGGTCAGTGGGCTATTTTACATAAAAATTTGGTTTAGATACAATGCATAGATTTCGATAAAATCGCCAGCAACCAAAAAACCAAATTTATTATTTTCTGCGGTCCAGACGGCAACTGTTGCCCTGTATATAGGACCAATTTGGTAGTGGGCCAGTGGGCTATTTTACATAAAAATTTAGTTTGGATACAATGCATAGATTTCGATAAAATCGCCAGCAGCCAAAAAACCAAATTTATTATTTTCTGCGGTTCACACGGCAACTGTCGCCCTGTATATAGTACCATTTTGGTAGTGGGTCAGTGGGCTATTTTACATAAAAATTTGGTTTAGATACAATTCATAGATTTCGATAAAATCGCCAGCAACCAAAAAACCAAATTTATTATTTTCTGCGGTCCAGACGGCAACTGTTGCCCTGTATATAGGACCAATTTGGTAGTGGGCCAGTGGGCTATTTTACATAAAAATTTAGTTTGGATACAATGCATAGATTTCGATAAAATCGCCAGCAGCCAAAAAACCAAAATTTTTATTTTCTGCAGTCCAGACGGCAACTGTTGCCCTGTATATAGTATCATTTTGGTAGTGGGCCAGTGGGCTATTTTACATAAAAATTTAGTTTAGATACAATGCATAGATTTCGATAAAATCGCCAGCAGCCAAAAAACCAAATTTATTATTTTCTGCAGTCCAGACGGCAACTGTTGCCCTGTATATAGTATCATTTTGGTAGTGGGCCAGTGGGCTATTTTACATAAAAATTTAGTTTAGATACAATGCATAGATTTCGATAAAATCGCCAGCAGCCAAAAAACCAAATTTATTATTTTCTGCAGTCCAGACGGCAACTGTTGCCCTGTATATAGTATCATTTTGGTAGTGGGCCAGTGGACTATTTTACATAAAAATTTAGTTTGGATACAATGCATAGATTTCGATAAAATCGCCAGCAGCCAAAAAACCAAATTTATTATTTTCTGCAGTCCAGACGGCAACTGTTGCCCTGTATATAGTATCATTTTGGTAGTGGGGCAGTGGGCTATTTTACATAAAAATTTAGTTTGGATACAATGCATAGATTTCGATAAAATCGCCAGCGGCCAAAAAAACACATTTATTATTTTCTGGGGACCCGACGGCAACTGTTGCCCTGTATATAGTACCATTTTAATAGTGGGCCTGTAGGCTATTTTACATAACACTTTAGTTTAGATACAATGCATAGATTTCGATGAAATCGCCAGCAGCCAAAAACCCAAATTTATTATTTTCTGCGGTTCACACGGCAACTGTCGCCCTGTATATAGTACCATTTTGGTAGTGGGTCAGTGGGCTATTTTACATAAAAATTTGGTTTAGATACAATGTATAGATTTCGACAAAAGCACCAAAAAAATAAATTTATTGTTTTCTGCGGTCCACGAGACAAATGTCGCCCTGTATATATAGTATTACTTGGTTATGTACGCTCATTTACAACAAAAGATATAATTTATACATTATACTGTCTTTGAAATTAGGTCTATTACATTCGGCTATGTTCGGAAATAATGGCCGCCAAGTCTGGCCGCTAACTTCACACGCGTCCTTACTCCCAAACATCGCTAATCTATAACAGTCATAACAACCCTGTTTCGGAAAATCCCGGACAGGGTAAAAACCAGGCTCAGATGGTGCGAAAAATCAAGTGGTTTTTACTGGTATATACCAGGCAGCCATTCCATAGAATTTGAAACCAAGGTGAAAAATTTAAAATTGTTTATATGCCATACTTTTATTATGAAATATAATTGTTTTGGTCTAAATTTTAGATTTCTAAATTGAGATTAATCTATTTTTTATTAATAGCTTAAAAATATATATTTAACACAGCATGAACGCACCCTAACAAAATTAATCAAAATCTATCCATTCGAAACACTTTTTTACGAAATTAAGTTACAGTTCGTTTCAAACCGGCCAAACAAAAATTCCAGTTATAATTAGTGTTGTAATTTACTGTTTTTAGAGTTTTTTTTATTCAAAAGTCCAAATTGTAGTTGTTGTTTTTTTTTCTTTAAGATAAATTAGAAAATAAAAGATTAAAATTTTGGTGGGAATTTTGTAGCATCTGTCATGTAGCGTCCGTTATCATATTTAATTTTCTCATATACTGTATATTAAACTAAGGGAACGTTCAAGTATTACGTAACGCAAAATGTACCAAAATTCATACACTTCATACCTCGGTTCTCGCGTTATTTAAGGCTGTAGAGATTTTATATTTTGGCTACCCCCCCTTACGCAGCCCCTATTAGGGGGGGTAGCCAAAATATGAAATCTCTATAATCTATAATAACGCGAGAACCGGGGTATGAAGTGTATGAATTTTGGTACAATTTGCTTTACGTAATACTTGAACGTTCCCTAAGCATAAAATAAAATAAAAAAAAGTATCTAGTACCAATGCCAACAATAATAATAAAGTTTGAATTTAATCCTTAACCAGTTTGCTAATATTGGGAAGAAACATAAAATAGATTTATTCCACCCTAAATGCCAGATAATTATTGTATTTATTATTTTATTTTAGCTCATCTTCACTCTCTATTTTTTATACCAACTTTAATATCAGTTTTAGTTTTTCAGACGTTCTTTAAATATTTGATAAAATATTGTACGAATAGTAGCGTCCGTCATCATGGAATGGCTGCAGGGTAAAAACCGGGAAAAATTTGGAAAAAACATTTTTAATAAAAAAATATTATAATACATTACCTATAATTTTCGTGGTTACAACAACCAAGTTTTAAAATTTGCTCGCCTACTCGGGTACTAGGAACGCAACTGTGAACCACAGTCTGTTTTCATTTTTTACAAATCTGTTTGAAAACATTTGTTTGCATCTCACTCTAGCACATCGAAAAATCCCAGTGCGATTTCCATTGTGGTTTTTACCGGTATTTACCAGGTAAAAACCATATATTAACCGGCCTGGTTTAAACCTTGCCAGTCCTGTTTATAACACTTTTTAGATTTTCATGATATACTTTCATTTTTAGCCGCAAGGAGGTTAATTCCAAGAAAGTTACTATTCTGAACCAAAGGTTTGTGGATGGAATGTGTTACTTTGATTGTCAACGTAAGTTATATAGCTTTTTTACCCGAAAAAAGCCAAAGAAGGGTTAGGAAAGTTCAAGTATTACGTAACGCTCCTAGGGGGGGTGGGGGTCATTTTGGAGTGTTACGCCCATGTTAATGGTATAGGAAAATAGCGTTCAAAATGATCAAAATTTGCGTTACGTAATACTTGAACGTTCTCCTTCCTGAAACACCCGGTATAAATTATTAATTAACATTATTAATGGAATGCGTAGCATTACATAACTTCACGGCTTGTTATAATTTCAGATTTTGGAACAAAGAAAAACCTTAAGATAATGAATCTCTATGATGTCGTTGCAATAAAAATTAATATGGATGATTATACTTCATGTTTTGCTGTCTGTACTAGAGCTGAATATATTCAAACACCTTCTCATCGGCCAAATATAATATCAGGTAAAAAAAAATATCGGTTCTAAATCTTCTCAAAATCCTATTTTTTTTTTGTTTTTTTTTGAGATTTCAGATTTATTTATTATCTATAAATTTTCTACATTTTTACATTAGATGGGGATCCGCCTAAACAATGTTTGTGTGCGGATCTTAAATTAAATTAAAAAAAAAAATACAATACCTAGGTTATTAATATTAATTCAAAAATAATAATGTTCATAAATTAAAAGAGAAAATGAGAGAGGCGAGGGAGAAAGAGAGAGAGCATATTATACAGTTTTGGGCCATAAAAGAATAGGGTTTTTTGTGTTCCAGCTTTTCTATATAACGGAATGGTAAGACAACTTTCTGTATTTTTTTGTTTTTAAAATGGAGGGAGACTGGGAAGTCAATTATATTCTGACGTGTCCACAATAAGGCATGCAATATAAAAAGTTGTCTTACTGTAGGAATATTACTCTCTTTAAATAAAAGTTCACTTGAATAACCGCGGTTTTTTTTAAACAAGATTTTAATTAAACTTTTTTGCGTCACCTCTAAGCCACTAATCGAATTGTTTGCCATTGTCCTATAATTTTGCCAAAAAAGCTCGAAATTATCTTATTGTCCTAATTTTTTTTTTGAATTTGTCTTATTTTTTTCGAGGCCTGTCTGTAAGTATTAATTTGTGAAAATCGTTTAAAGCATGTACGTGTGTCGTGTTTTACCGTAAATAAAGGAAAGCGGGGTAACCGTGCGCTCGACCGAAACTTAAATATTTATTGTCCTAAAATATCTAAAAATGTCCGTATATCACGTTTTCTTGTCCGCACGACTCAAGAAAGATTAATCCGATAAATTTTCAGGAAAAATAAATCTTGGTATTGTTTGTCACACGGTTCTAAAGCTACCGAAAGAATGCGGAAAACATTATACTTGAATATAAAATCTAACGCATACGTTTATACTGAATTCGCATTAATCTGAGCGTTTTTTGTTGGTGTTCTGTGGTTTTTACACCTACCTTTCGTCGTAGCTTCCTTACCGTGTGTCAGACTATAAGGCTACGAAGCCTATTGAAATTAAAAATAATCCCCTAAAAATAAGAAAGTTATAGAGAGCTATAAATTAAAAAAAAAAGAAAATAGTGGCGGAAAATATTCGAGGAAAAATACGTGTTTTAAAAACTTTTAAAAAAATATAAGCTAAAGTGTAATCAACGTAATTTTCTCAGGAAAAATACTTTATTTAAAGAATAAATGTTACCAAATTTAAAGTCAATTGTACCAAATAAAAAAAAAATCATTTAAAAACAAAAAAATTATATGGGCGCTACTTAAAAATTGAAAGTATCGCAATACAATTATTAATTAATTACATCGGCACTTAGTGCTACTAAGAGTGCCGATGTATTGAAATCTTCGCCGAAAAGTCAAAATCTTTTTTTTTCACATTTCTCGACGTTTTAGACCATTCTGAGTTGAAATCAGTAAAAAAATTTTTCGCGTCCGTCTGTCTGTCTCTCTGTCTGTCTGGGTGTAAACTCTCTAACTCCATTTCTACATGAGATATCGACTTGCGGTTTTTTGCATATTGTTTCTTATCGTATTCCGAAGAGCTGATTAGATTTTGGGGGTAAACGGGGGTAAAAATAGGGTAAAACTCCTATTTTTAGCGTTTTTTGTTTATAATTAAGGCAATTATTATTTATTTGGTTAATTTAGCACTTATATAAAAGATAATTTTAAATTGGTCAAAAAATGTTATAAACAACGTTTTCCTAAAACGCATTGTTTTCGAGATATTGGCGTTTAAAGCAGTAAAAGGTTTTTTTAGCATATCTCTAACCCGATTTCAAAAAATTATATTTTAAATAAAAGCTCTTTTTAAGCCCTATAAAAAATGTTATATACAGTTTTTTGCTAGAATATAATGTTTTAAAGATACATAATTTAAAATAAAACAAAACACCTAGTTTGAAATTTGCAAACTAGATGGCTCTAGTGTACAATAGTGCCGATGTTTTGATAGGGGCTTGCAACGTTTCATCTAGTTTAATTCTGTAACTGCGAAGTATTATACAATGTATAATATACTTATCTTCACGGCTTGTTTTTTTTGTTGTTCTTTTACTGATTTATTTTTCTGAAAAGTAATTTTTCTTATCAGCTGTAATTTTTAGATCCTGTTCAGTCCCAAAAATTCACTCTGGCCACACAAAATCAAACAAACACTCAGATCATCCAAAATCAACTATTTATGAGACAAATATTGAACATGAAGAAGGGTTTCGCGGCAATACAATGCTTGAAACAGCTCGAAAAGTCAAAACTGTTGAAGCTTATTTTAAAACCGACAGTTAAAGACTACACAATGCCGGTCTTGAATTCAAACGTCTTTTTAAAGGTAAGTAGAGTTGAACTAAACAGGAAAGTTTACTTATTTTTTGTGGATCTAGGAGACTCTGCCGAAAAATTTACCGCGAAACTTTTACTGCGAAAACATTTACCGCGCAATGATTTAACCGCGAAAGGTTTCACCGCGAAAAAGTAATTACCGCGAAAAATTATTACCGCGAAAACATTTACCGCGAAAACATTTACCGCGGAAACTATTAACAATAAAAATCGTGCATACTTTTACGTCGTAATAATATAATCGCGCATACTTTCTCCGCGCAATATGATATTCGCGCCTAAATTTTAATTAAAAAAAATAACCTTAAAATATATATTATAATTTTTTGAATAAAACGCTTATTTTATAATCATAGTTTTGTTTTTATTTTTTATCAAAAACAAAACTAAACAAACTAAACCAAACAATTTAATCATATTTATGTTTTTTAAAATACTTAAATTATAACACCAATATAAAGAAATTAGTTATGTTTTATATTATATTTATTAGTAATATAATTATAATTTAACTTACATATATGTTTAAAAACCAAACCAAACAATTTAGTTATATTAAAGTTTTGTTAATTCTGCAATTATTAAACTTAATTAAACAAATTGGTAATATAATATATTAAACTAAATTAGACTCGGAATTTGCTTTGCGCGTTAAATATTTTCGCGGCTATTACTTTCGCTATATATTTTTCGCGGTAATTGCATTTCGCTATTTAAACTTTTCGTGGTAATAGTTTTCGCTAGTTTTATTTCGCTTTAATATTTTTTCGCGTTAAATTTTAATCGGTGTTAATCCTTTGCGCGGAAAAAAACATTTCGCGGTAATTTTTTCGACGAAATATTTTCGCGATAATTGTTTTCGCGGTAAATTTTTCGAAGAAGGCTCCCGTTCCCATTTTTTGTTTTTAACATTTTTTGCTTAAATTTTTGTTTGATCTGAACTTTAATATTAATAAATATTTATATTTTACTATAAAGTACTTTAATTTCCTTGTTAGTTTGCAATATATTGTTTTCTACTGTTTCTTTATGAAGGAGCTATTTTTGCAGGACTATTTAACCCACTCTCAAAACACGATAGTTCTCGAGGCGAGTGAGATGTGCCTTAGAAGGAACCCGGGGCTTTATCTCATACACGGGCCTCCAGGAACCGGCAAAACCAGAGTGATCGTGGCAATCATTCTTCAGATTTTATTTTCTGATGCCTACAGAGCGCCTCCAGTCGTCATAGTCGCCGCTCCCTCAAATAGCGCAGTCGATAATGTGCTGTTCAGATTGACTGAGAGTGAGAAAATACTGCCCAGTAAGTATTATTTTTCAATTTAAATTTAATATCGGATTCATTTGATTATTTTTTAACGTTTTTATCAACCAATCATTTGACAATATTTCTGACTACCCCACACAACAAAAAACTTTAATCAAATGCAAAAAATATCGGTTAAAAAGTATATAAAAAAAATCACCAGCCTATGCTGACTTTTTTTATGATATTATTCATAGCGCCTGCGCTAGAATAATATTATAAGGTAGTTTCGAATTTCCCAAAATCGTTAAAAAACGTCCTAGACAAAAAATTCTTGGATACAAATGTGATTCATGAAAAAATAAGAAACTTTGAAAATGTCCGTCTGTCCGTCCGCCCGTCCGTCCGTTCGTCCGTCCGTCCGTTCGTCCGTCCGTCCGTCCGTGCGTCCGTCCGTCTGTCCGTCTGTCCGATGTCACGATTTTTGTAGACACGATAATTCCAGAACCAATTATCCGATCGACTCGAAATTTTCAGGAAAAATCAAGGGGAAGATCCCTATTATTTTTCAAAGTAATTCCCCCAAAAATAAAAAAGTTATGGGGGTTAAACTTATTTTTAAAATAAAAAACTATCATTTTCAATTTTTTTTTTAATTTTTTTTGTTTTTCGCAAAAAGAAAATAAAAAAAATTGAAATTTTTTGAAAATTTTTTCAATTTTTTTTTGAAATTTCTTTTTAAGTGGTTCGTTTTACAAAAAAGACCTTTTTTTATTTTTTTTTTAATATATTTTTTTTATATTTTGGAAAATGCTATATACTACTGTGAATAATATATAATGGAATGCGTAGCATTACATATTAGGGACACTAGATCTGGGTCTTAAGTTAGCAAGACGACTTAAGATCTAGATCTAGTGTCCCTATTACATATCTTCACGGCTTGTAAATTGTAATTAATATTTTTAAGAAAAAAGTTAAGAACTTGTTGTCCAAAACATTTTATAGCTTAGAAGAATTTGAACAGTAGCAAAAAGTCCACTCTGAACTGAACACCTATGTAATTCTGTGTTATATTTATAATTTATAGTTATATTACTTACATAAATTCGTATGTTTTTTTTTTGTTTTGTTTTTGTATATATATATATATATATTTTAATTTTTTTTTCTGTACGTACGTATGTAGTAATTTAGCTTTTTTTTTAGTCTTAAGTAATATTATTGACGAGTCGATCTGTTGTAAAATAGCTAAAGTTAATACAAATCTATCTATCTATGCTTTTTTTTTAGTTGCAAAACAAAGGAAAATTAAAGCAGTCAGAACCGGTCTTTTGGATAAAACGTCACCGGAGGTGGCCCGTTACCATATTAAAAATTTGACAAAAAATAGAATCTTTAACGGTCTTTCCCGAAACAACGATTTCAATTCAATGATGCCGGAACACGAAAAGGACGATTATATAAAAAAGTACTATCCCGGAAGCCGTTACGATTTTGAATACAAAACGGCACAAAATGAAGTTTTAAGTAGTGCCAATGTTATTTTTAGTACGTTAAGTAATATATCTATGCAGGGACTAATGAGAGACATACAAAGGCGGTAAGTTTTTTTATTAGGAACTACCTGGTAGATTTTCTGAAACTTCTATTATTTATTTATTTATTAGTTTATTTATTTAAGGTACTATTACCGGCTAGAAGGCCAAAAACAAGCAAATTTTCAATAATTTTTCTCAACTCCTTTATTAACACGTTGGCTACCACAAGAGTCACCGGTGACTCTCAATATTTTTTTCATTTATTCGAAGTAGCATAGGTTAACATCAGATCGTAACTCTCAAACATTCATTATTTTAAAAATTATAAAATTATATTTGACTACATATTTTTTATTTGTTTAAACATTTTTTCATAGGTTTCAAATAGGGCTGAAAATGGTATTTTTTGTGGTAGTCAACGTGTTAAGTATACTTAAAAAACGTTTTTCAAAATATTATTCATTGTTTGAGAATACAATTTTTTTTCAATTTTGATTTTTTTTTAATTTATAGAAAGTGCTCCAAAAATCCTTGTCCCATTGCGGACAGTTAATGTCAGTCTGAAACAAAAAATTCAAAAAGTTTCTTAAAGATGAAGGTTTCGGACAGAGTAATTTACCACCATTGATAAAAAATCGATAAAAAAATGCTGGATGTTTGAAAAAAAAGTGTGAAAAAACGACCTTTTTTTATACATAGTTTTTTCCTTGTTTTTAGACAAATTATGGTAAATTACCCTGCAGGCCTGTTAATAAACAAAACTCGCTCTCGAGATTAACTATCCGCAGTTTGAAAAAACTCCATTCCCAGATAATCGCGTTTAAAGTTTTTACACCTGCTTGGAGCCAAGACGCGCGCGCTCACTAAAAGTTTTTATACAGGTACAGTACAGAATTTCTAAAACATATTTTAGGAGGCTATTTTTGAAGGTCTAAGGAGTTCAAAAATTAAAAAAATACGATTTTTTGAAAATTCTAGACGGTAATAGTATACTAGGTAATAGTACCTTAAATATTAATTTATTTTATTAGAGACGCATGTTGTATCGTCGATGAAGCTTCACAAAGTACGGAAATGGAAGCCATTTTACCTTTAAGATTAGGCGTGGATAGAATGGTTCTTGTTGGTGATCCTAAGCAACTTCAAGCTTTCGTTCAAAATCCGGTATGTATACATGATTAATTTTAAATGATATACAATACAAATGTAGAAGAAGCCTTTACTAAATTTATAAATACGTTAAATTATTATGTAAACTTGGCATTTCCTCACAAAAAAATTAATATAAATAAAATAACTAAAATAAAGTCATGGGTTACGGTCGGTATAAGAACTTCTTCAAAAAATTTAAAATTGTTATCTGTGAAAAGTATAGAAAGCAAAAAAGACGAAGATGTAAATAAATTTAAAAAATATAAATCAATATATAAAAAAGTTATTAGGGCAGCAAAGCGTTTGTTTGTAGATAATAGTATAGTAAATGCAGAAAACAAATCTAAAGCAGTTTGGAATATTATTAATGATAACGTTAAACCTAAAAAGAGTATGAATAATATTAAAGAAATAAAATTAAACAATCAAACTCTACACGACCCAAAAGCTATAAGTAATGCATTTAATGATTATTTTGTCAATATAACAAACCAGTATGAAAGCAAAATTTCCGATAATAATGTTATCGAAAACGAAATTGATATGAGAGAAAACACAATGTTTTTAAGTTTAGCTACGGAGGAAGAAGTACTTAAGGTTATTTTAAAGTTAAAGAATTCTAACTCTTCGGGTATTGACGGTATCAGTATTAAACTAATTAAAAAGTCGCTTCCATATATTTTAAGTCCACTAACGAGTTGTATAAACGCTTCACTTCTACAAGGTTGCTTTCCAAACATATTAAAATTAGCTAAAATCATACCAATATATAAAAAAAGTAATAAGGCAGAGTTAGGAAACTCCAGGCCTGTGTCATTATTATCCACCATTTCAAAGATCCTCGAACGAATTGTTTATAATAAAATGATAAATTTTATATCCAAAAATAATATTTTTCGTAATTCTCAGCATGGATTTAGGAAGGGAAGGTCAACAAAATCTGCTCTTTTACATTTTTTAGACAAATTGTATAAATTATTAGATTCTAATAAAAAAAATTTAGCATTGTTCTTAGATCTCAGTAAGGCGTTTGATTTAATCGACCATACTTTGTTGTTACGTAAATTATATAGGTATGGTTTTCGAGGAAGGATTTATTTTTGGATAAAAAGTTATTTAGCTAATAGAAGGCAACTTGTGGAAGTGAATGGTTTTTATTCGGAAGAACTCTAAATTTTAAGGGGAGTACCACAAGGTTCTGTCCTTGGGCCTTTATTGTTTTTGTTATTTGTAAACGATTTGCCAGAGATAGTAAATACTGATCTTTTGGTAATATTTGCTGATGACAATAATTATATTTCTAGTGGTAATAACATTATGGATGTTATTAAAGAAACAGAGCGAATGCTGCAGAAATTTTTAACTTGGTTTCAAAGTAACAAGCTTTATTTAAATACGGAAAAGACTGTTTTCATAAACTTTTCGACAAAGAAAAGTACGTAAAATTGCTCTTATTTAATAAAGTCCAATAATAAATCTGTACATCAGGTAACCTCTACTAAGTTCTTAGGACTGTATATAGATAATAATTTGAACTGGAATATCCATATTGATTCTTTATGTGAAAAGCTTCCTTCAACCTGTTATGCTTTATACAGACTAAACAAAATATGTAGTAGAGATGTTTTAATTATGTATTATAACTCTATTTTTGCATCAAAAATTACATACGGTTTAATTTTTTGGGGTTACTCCAGTCAGTCCGACAGAGTCTTTAAAATACAAAAAAAAGCTGTAAGAAACATAGCAGGTGTTTCTAGGCGTGCCTCATGTAGAGATTTATTTAAAGAACTTGGAATATTACCACTAGCATGTTTATATATATACGAAATTTTGACATATATTAAAGGCAATCTACATACTCTTGGACAAAATGATACGTTTCATACGTTCAATACTAGATGTAATCAGGACATTGCAATTCCAAAACATAAATTAACGTTAAGTGAACAAAATCCTAAATATATAGGCAGCAAATTATATAACTTATTACCTATACATGTTAAATCTACAGAAAATTTAAATGCTTTTCGTTTGAAGTTAAAAAAATACTTATCAGAAAAAAAAATTTACACTGTTCAGGAGTATATAGATGCCAATAACTTTAGAGTGTTTCATTAACTTTTCATTAAACTTATCTATTTTTTTTTTTTAACTTTTGTAAATTTTCATTGTATTTTTATATTTACATTTGTATTTTATTGTTAAATTTAATTACAGAAACTGTTTTATGACTTGTTCCACACCTTTGTAAAGGTTTTTTGAACAATAAATATTCTTATTCTTATAAAATTAATATAATATGATACAATACAGTACAGTACAGTACAGTAAGTACAATACAATATAATATATATTGGATATCATCCATTATTCATTGTATTTAATATTATAATTTAATCGAAAATATTGCATTTTCCCTAGAAAATATGTCCAATTTTGTTTGGACTTTTTTGCGTTCTATCTATATACACTATACACGGTGTATTTGAAATAGCGTCAATTTTTTTCAAAAAATTTTTTTTTTTTCAATTTATTTTTCGTTTTACAAAAAAGAAACTTTTTGAATTTTTTTTTTATATGAAACTTTTTTTTTAATATTTTTTTTATAATTTTCTTTATTTTTTTTTGTTTTTGATTTTAATGAACCTAGGTTCAGTATTATTTTGTTGGCAGCAGTATTTTTTATATTTTAGACCGCCAGCCTTTGTGGGTTTCAAGAATCTCTATTAGGACGACTCTACAAAAATTTCCATAACCTACAAGACTCTCCCATTAGGCTTCTCTCCACCCAGTACAGAATGCACTCCGAAATATGTTCCTATCCAAACCGGAAGTTCTACAACGGACGGCTGCGTTCCACGCCTCATTGGAAGAACGCGATAAAACCGGACATCGCTCCGTACTATGTTTTTAACATGAAAGAATCAGAAAATAAAGTGCAGTATTCGAATCCGAGTGAGATAACGTTCGTCATTGAACTGATCAAATTTTTGGACGCTAACATTCAGCCTTCGTGTAAATATACTATCGGAGTTATTACTCCGTACAATGAACAAAAGGATGGCATCAATCGGGCTCTCGTTCAAAGGTAGGAGTTATCCGCTTTGCGGGTGAAGCCTTTTACGGTCTGAAAGGCAAAATCATCAAAAAAATTGTCAGTAGTAATATCATAAGTGCATGTTGAATTATCGATAATTTTTTTACTGTATTAAAAAAATATTTTGCTTGGCAATTGTTTGAGTGCACTTTTCGTGTTACAAAATTCCGAGACCGCAGGTCGAGGAATTTTGACGAAAAATGTACGAAAACAATTTCCTTAAGCAAAATGTTTTTTTATATACAGTAAAAAAATTATGTATAATTCAACATGCACGAATGGTATTTTGAAAGACTATTTCACAAACAAAATAAGAAAGTATATAATTTTACCATGTTTAATGTTGTTTCATATTTAAATTAAAAATTTAAGAACTAAACAACAATAATTAAAAATTTAAATCTCAAATTTGCCGCGCTTTTTAAAACCACGATGTTCACTTGTTCGCTAATGTTGCCAAGTCTTAACTTAGCTCGAGGGATATTTTATGCTTGAGATTATTACAATAAAATAGTTGTTATCATATATTTTAGCATTTAAATAAAGATCATTGCTGTTTTTGTTTAAAAAGTTTAGTTTTCAACCGAAAAGAAATAAAATATCGGGTGTTTCCACCCGTAAAAAATCAATTTGCGATCGGTTTCTAATAAAGTTGAGTTGAGTGGCCTGTTTTTAATACCAAGATTCAATTAAATAAATTAAAATTTATGAATATCAGTAATTTAAAGCTTTTAAGATGGAAAGTGCATAAAATATAACATAATATCTGAAATTAATTATGGTTTATACCTAGGATGTTTTGGTAATAAAATAAGCATTTATATTACTTATCAATAAAAATAAATCAACTAAAGGTAAGCTTTACAAATTAAAAACACAATTTCCAAAAATATAACATTTATTAAGATGTCATTAACTGTCAGTTACTTGTTTCCATGGTAACCAAGTGATAATTGCATATGTGCAAAAAATATCAGATTCATTTTGATCTGATTGGTCAAGAAACTAAAAATGCAACGTTTTGATTGGCCTATATATTGTTTGTGAAATAGTCCACAAAAATTGACTTCGTCCAAATAGGGACTAAATTCTGAACTTTTGCATACGACTATTTTTGATACCGCTGATTTCGAATAAAATAACGACAAAATATAAAAAAAATCCGCGTTTAGGGTGGTCCAATTTTTGTTTAGATCTTTCTAAAAATGTGTCAAATGGATTATTTTGATTATGTTGATGTAGACCAATGTCCTTAACTTAAAAATTCAAAATGGCAGAGTCAACATGACGCACCCAGGGCCCTAGCGAAGAAGATTTCGTGGGAGGGGGAGGTCAAAAATTGTTACATTTTTTAGCCTAAACATACAACCTTTTTTAGCCTAAAAATACAACTTTTTTCCTCGAGAAAATGACTAAAAAAAAGTCCTCACCTTTTCATATTTTGAAGCCCTGCAATATACGAATTTTGTCTAAAAAGCCCTGCAAATAACCGATTTTTGTCTGAAAAATATACAACTTTTGTTTTGGATCTATGAAATATACAACTTTTTAAGATGATAAAATAGACAACTTTTGTTTTGGATGAAGAAATATACAACTTTTCCAGATGGGGGGGGGGCGCTCCCCCCATAGTTACGGCCCTTGCGCATCGGACGATCGGTTTTGGAAGCTTAACTGTATTTGCACGAAATCAGGACTAACTTTTTTTGCAGTTTTGGAGAAATACTTAAAATTAAAGCATTTACTATGATAAAGATATGATCAAACTACAATTAATCGCCAATTTTCGTGAAAATCTTTATTTCGAGATCTTAAGCCATCTGTAAAATAAACTAAAAAATCATAAAATATATACTTAATTATTAGAGGTAGGTATGTATAAATATATTGCATAAATAATAAGTCTTTATCCTAATATAAAGGTCCTAGAAACGTGAAAATAATAATAACACAGCCACACACCCACACACACCTTTTTTCTTTTTGTGTGGCTGTGTAATCTGGCGGGCCGATTTTTATTCGCAATAAAGGGTCACTTGGTCTCCATTACATTGATCAAATAAACCAATTAAAATGAATTTTTTATTGTTTAATCGTTTTAAATTAATTATACTCCCGCACATTAAATTCCGAACACCTAAAAAATTGCCATTTTTTAAATTCACATTTCGAAAACTAATTAATGGATTTGACTGATTCTTTTTTTGTTTTAAAGCTTAAACATTCTCTACTTTTGTTTTTATTTAGGATAAATTGGGTTTGATAAACTTAAGTAGAATAAAAAATAGGGTCACTCCATCCGGAGGCAGTTCTGCGAAATCATCAAGTAAAAGACATTAGCTTCAAATAAAAAACAACAATTCTGCTGATTTAGTACTTTTTTAGTTAGGAAAATCGTGAAATCTCATAAACCAGAAGTAGAAATATAAAAAAATAAAGAAAATATTCATTAAAACTGCGGCAATAAGAGAGACCTTAAACATTTGATAAACAGTTGCAGTTGCGTACCACGGTCCTAGAAGATGGGGCACAAAAACATAGTTGTACATTTTTTGTTGCTGTTAATACAAAAATACTTTTTTTAATCATTCTTAATACAAACAAAAGTAGAGATTGTTTAAGCTTTAAAACAAAAAAGAATCAGTCAAATCCATTAATTAGTTTTCGAATTTAAAAAATGGCAATTTTTTAGGTGTCCGGAATTTAAGGCCAGCTTACTCCAAAAAACGTATTTTTTTTCAATACATTTTATTTATATTACAAAACATGTTGAGTAATCATTTTTTTTACATATGAAAGCACATATATGAAATTACTTGAAAAAATTTTTTTTTTTTTTCAAAATGGCGGTCCTGAAAATGGCTGCTGAAACTCATCTGATTCGTAGATGGATGACATCATTTCTTGGAAAAGAATTATCTGAAAGCAAAAAACAAAACGGTTTCATGTTCTGTATCGAATTGGCTATGGCCTCAAGCAGAATGAAACATTTTCAATGAAAAAAAAAACAAAATGGCGGACTTTTGAATTTTTTTTACCCTTTTTTTCACTTTTAATTGTTTATAACTTTTTTAAATAATAATGAATATTTCTGGTTCTGCTTGAGGCCATAGCCAGACATCTAAAGAGTAAAATGCCGTTTGGTTCATATCGATAAGTGCAATAGTTTTGAAATGAGAGTGTCATCCATCTACGAATCAGATGAGTTTCACAGCCATTTTCAGGACCGCCATTTTGAAAAAAAAAGTAATTTCATATATGTGCTTTCATATGTAAAAAAATTGATTACTCAACATGTTTTGTACTATAAATAAAATGTATTGAAAAAAATTATATTTTTTGGAGTAAGCTGGCCTTAATGTCCGGGAGTGTATTAATTAAAAAACGATTGTAATGTTAAATTGTTTGGTTTGAACTTTAATTGCTAAATGTAATTTTAACTAGGGTCACTTTACTTACTTCGTTCTATTGGTTATAGCTCTATTTTTGCTTTTTTGGACCAAAAAAACTACCAGATCATTTTTTTGTTGTTCCAAACAAATTTAACCGATTCTTTTTGTTATTTTAGCCGAATTCGACGGTTTGTTAATGTCAACACCGTAGATAGTTTCCAGGGACAAGAACAAGATATTATTATAATTACTTGTGTGAAGTACCAGCCTAACTTCTTTTTGCAAAACATAAATAGGATAAACGTCAGCTTAACTAGAGCCAAACAAGCTTTATATGTTGTGGGAAATTATTCTTTATTTAAAGTAAGTAACTATATAGTTAGCAGTGGCGAATTTAGGGTGAAATGGGGGTAATTACCTCCCATGACTATAATTTTAAGAGAAAAAGTACTATGAATTTCAAGAGTTTTTAAAAAAAAATCACGCTAATTTTTTGGACTAAATTTTTGGTTTATCTGCTTTAAACTTTTTCAATATTTGACAAACTGGCTATGTATTTTACCCATAATTTTTCCTACGATCTAGTTAGTAGTTAGTGCGCATTTCCCATCCGTTGCATACGACAACAGATGGAAACTGAAGGTGTTAGGTCGTAGGAAAAATAGTATACGCACCTCGACGCAAACCATTTCAGTCCACATCGAGTGCTTTTTTTACTATTGTAATTAAGCCTTTTCATATATTTTCTCTTGTATTTTTTTTTGAATTTTTATCTCCCAAACTTGTAGTTTAATGTTACGTAACGCTCTTTATTATTTTTTTCACCACCAGCCTAAAACCACATCTTTATTACTGTTCTTTTCATTGGTAGAAATATTATTTCTCTACCTATGACGTCAGAGGTTCTAAAAATAATGAAATTGCACCATGGTTAATAATGAATTTTTATTCAGCTGTTTTGGCATCTGACGTTTCACTTAATTATTAAATTACATTGCTATTTACAAGTGTCTTTAGGCACCATTTTTTTTTATTGCATGATAAATTAAAAAATATTAACTAAATTAGTACCTATAAAACATGTTTTACAAAAAACACTTCGAAAAGTGAAAATTATTGGTCCATCATATTCAACCATAGATTATACAACCCATATACTACCGTAAGGATCATAGATTATTAGAAGTAAAACCCCCATATATTGATTTTTGAGGTAATAGATTCTCCCTCACAGTTTTCGCCTGTCCCCTTATTTCTGGGGCAGTACCAGAATCATCACTTTGCATTTCACTTTCCATTTTTATATATTTTATCAAACTTAACACGGAAACACTTTCTAACTTAATACTTTTAGCAGATCACCAGAAAATTTCTGCCAGAAATGTCAAGTTATTCATTTGTTTTTTTAATGGACGCGAACGGCCAGCGTAATATTTTAAATTTATAAGCTTTTTCATTAAATTTTAGTAAAATAAATAAATAAATAGCTAATTAATTGTACTGGTAGTGAAAAAAATACTATATTTTCCACGTGAGTGAAGATTTAACATTTTAGACCGCGCCTTGCGGGCTTCGCGCTAGCGCGCTTATCCCGCAATTTGACGCAGGTCAAAAATGTTAAACTTCTCTCACTTGGTAAATAATATACTATTAAAACTACTTTTTCACCCGTATTTAAAGTATGATCCCTAAACTCGATGTTTGGTGTAAATTTTAAATCTGTAGCGAAGACTAAATACTTATAAAAAATTCTAAAAAAAAAAACGATTTCTAAACTTTCAAAAATCGGCAAAGATGGTTTTCATAATAAATTTTTTTTTTTAGAATTGTTCTACTTTATATGATTTGCGAGAAGACGCAAAGAAGAGAAAGTTATGTGCCGATATAAACAGTGATGTCAATCACAAGCATTTATTTAAAAAACATATATTGCAAAACAGGTAGGTTTATAAGGACCATTTATGCAATATTTTAACCAAACGCGAATTTAAGAAGTTTGACTTTGAGGTTTGAGGTTTTAATTTTTGACATTCGATTTGCTTCCGTTTTTGAGGAATCAACCAATAATAGCTGTATATTCCAAAACAAAGTAACCCACATGTTATCCTCTATCTACCTATTTCAGTAAAATAAAATAGTTATACCCATTATATAAAGAAAGAAAGAAATATATAATGAAAGAAAGTTTCCGACGTAAGGGGAAGGAATCATTCGCGCTCTCTTCTTTCCGCCACATAGGTAGATAATATATAGAGGAAATAAACGTTTGCGCAGGGTTCTGCGCTGCGTAATAACAATAGATAGAAAATTGACATCTAAACGGTAAAAATGGCGGTTCTACGTTCCCAACACCATTTCAACCGTATAATTTTTAATTATAAAAACCAATAAATTTCCAATATTTTGCTACAATTGTTAATAACAACACTCAAAGACAGCATAAATTTACATTCAAACCGTTTAAATGCAAGCAAACGTAGATTTACATGGGTAGGAGGTCCGACAACGCTGCATTCTGTCATTTTGTTATGAAATAGAATAATAGGTGATATTTTGTTTGTGGCGTTGTTTGTGGTATTTGCGTGTCTTTATAGTTTTATTTTGTTTATAGTATTAAAATTTTTAACTTTAAAATAACTTGTTTTGCAAAGACTTGTAAAAAAGTAAAAAACAGAGCCATGCGTCAAACAACAAAATATTTTATATTCTATACAGATATTAGATAGATAAATTGTATACTAATAAAAAGTAATTGTATACCTATAACATTCCATAACTTATAAACCAGAGCAGCCAAAGCAAAGTTTTTGCTAATTTCCTTCAAACTAAATCAAAAGCATATACTTTATTTTGGAGTGTGGCAGCCGAGCTCTACAGAAACATTTTTTTTTTTTAGAAACGTGAAAATCATTTTTAAGAAACGTCAATTTATTTAAACCTGTTTGCAACTGTGTCTGTAATTGGCGGATTCCTGAAAAACAGAAACTTGATTGGTGAATGACTTAAAAATTAAATCTTAAAAAAAACTGAAAAGTCTCTTTAAGAAAACTATAACTGATGATATCCGCGCCGATTCAGGTATTTTGAGAATTTAAAAAATTTAAAAAAAAAATTAAGATCATATTTTCGAAACCTCCCGTAGAGGTTTTTCGCTGACATCGGTGGGCGACACATAAAACAATAATCAGCCAAATCCGTAACCCAGTCCCTCAGCCCTTCCTGGATCGGCGCGGATATCATCAACATTTTTATCAACGACATAAAAGTAACATTTCATTGGTACAATTTTTAGTTATAATTAAAGTTTTTTTAGTTAAAATATTGTATAAATTGACCTAAAGGTATAGATACTAACAATACTCGTTTATTTTATTTTTTTTAATTACTGTTGATTTTTTAACTGTTATAATTTGTTAAATGGAATCGTTTATTTTAAAAGCATCGTAAGTCCACATACAGGAACGTTGAGAAAAAATGAAACAGCATTAGTTTATTTTACAATTATTAATTTTTCTTTTTCCCCAGTCAGTTTTTGATGTTTTTGCCGGGAAGCCAATATAGCCAGCAACAACTTTGCTATCATATCGAGGGCTTCATAACAAAGGGGTGTATCTTCAATTCACCAAACACTGAAGATACGCCCCTATGTTATTAAGCCTTCGATATGATATGTCCAGGATTCGATTGATAGGCCTCTTGGATTAATAAGCGGTCTGTTCAACGAACGCGGCACTACCTTGCGTCCAAACGTGTTGATCCGAAGGGGATAAAGCGGCGCACTTAACACTTTAACTACCGTGCAGTGTCGAACTGGGCAGTCCGAGGCTAGTGCCGAATAAATCTTTTTTGCACGACCAAGACTACAACTTAATTTTACGCTTTCATGTTCGGAACTTAACTTGCTGTTTTTCTTCCAAGGGAAAAAACTCACGGCAATCTTGATAATATTAATGTGTTTTACTGGTACAACAATTAGGTTTGGTGTGTTTTGTAATAAATTAGCGATTCAAGCGAATTTATTTAATTTTAACAAAGAAAACCTTTAAAAATTGACATTTGTGTCAACCATATTAAAAATTTAAATCGCGATAGCCGTGAAACTGACTTTTCGCAATTGGTATATAAATAACTATTATTCCCTCTCAAAAATATGATGAGTAAAAAAGAGCTAATCACCTCGATATTTTTTACCTCTGCCAGAAATTTAGACTAAAAAGAAGACTAAGGAGGTCCTTAACTCCGGCGGGGGACCCCCTGCTGCTGTGTGATGTGTTTTCGACGCACAGCGGCACTCACTGTGCGCCGTATATGACTAAATGCAACACATGGCATATATTAAAAATTTAATTCCCAGGCCGTGTGTATAAACCTGTCAAAAAACGTAATAAATAACGAATAAGCATTATGTGACAAAAAGTCACTCGCTCGCCTTTTTTACATTATTTAGTGCTATTCAACTTGACTTGCCATAAAAACATTAAAATAAAAAAATTACTCGGCCGAAATGCCAAGTTTCATAAAATTTTTAAAATCGCGTAGTTAACGACGACTCTGAGATTGCTTGTTCTTTTACGGGTCTTATGATGTTTTTGAAATAAACGATTCATATAATTATGCCATTTGTTTTCATTTTCATGCCTAAATGGAACTTTATTTACTAAGTACAAACTTGTATGTTTTTTAGTTATTTATTACTTTTTAACGTTGATTAATCTGAAGCCACAGTAACAGATAATTATCTTATTTATAATTAATAAAATAAGAATAAAACTCTTTATGTTATGTTTAAAAATTTAATTTTATATAAATATACCCATTTGGATAATAGTAACAATCGAGTTACTTAAAATAATGTTTAAAATATAAGGGTCCAAAAAGTCCAAAAACTATCTTACCAAACCTCAGATACTAGACGTAATTTTATGTTGATTTAATCTGAATTACCTTCATACAAAAATGCTTTTTAATGAAGCTCTTTGAAACAATAAAATCTAAATTTGTCTTTTTTTTATTGTACAAACAATAACTGTTGGAATCAAGTAACATCTGACATCTACAAAATTCTGATTTCATTTGCCAAAGCCATCTTGCTTAACATAACTTAGTAATCAAACGGGATTTTATGCAAGAAACACAAAAAGTTTGGACTTCAAAAATAGAACATTATTATAAAAAACCCTAAGGTTTTAAAACTTGACAAAAAGATGTCAAATATTTGAAGATAAAAAAATATATATAATTCAAAATGTCTATTGGTCTCCCCCATGGGCCCAGGTGAGACACTTGTAACCCCAATAGAGAAAATGTATTTACAGTGGGCGATTTGTCTTTATCACTAAGTCAAG
This sequence comes from Brachypterus glaber, assembly GCA_958510825.1. Taxonomy (NCBI): domain Eukaryota; kingdom Metazoa; phylum Arthropoda; class Insecta; order Coleoptera; family Kateretidae; genus Brachypterus; species Brachypterus glaber. The sequence continues at coordinate 11,673,559 of OY294045.1, forward strand.
TTTGTAATGTTTAAATAACGGCTTTTTTGAGGTATTTAAAAGAAATTGACTTGATGGCACCAGCTCTAAAGAGCTCTAGATTCCTTAGGAAGCATTTTTGGTTTAAGATAATTGTGGTTTAATGTAAAATCACGTCTAGTAGCTGGGGTTTTCATTATTAAAGTTTAATATACATACCGGGTGTCCCACCAGGTCCTTGACAAGCTACAGGGTGTCCCAGCTAAGACCGATCAATCGTTTTTTGCCGTTATTATTAAAAGTATCGGAATAAAATGTATTTCAGTCAATATACACCCAAAAAGCGATATTTGTGTCAAGACAAAAGTTTTCTACTGGCTGTTATTTCTGTTGTTTTAAATAATAATTTTAAAAAATGATTATAACATTAAACTATTCTTTAATTTATTTAAATTTTCTAAACAAATCAATGATTTGAAATCATATTATTATTAAATTATTTTTTAACTAATTTCTTTAAAAAACTGATTTTTTTTAATTAAATTATTTTATCAAGAACTCAGTAAATTTCACTTATTTTGATTGCAGTTAAGGGTTTCGCGAATTGAAATGCGTTTAGGATTTAAACTTTTAAAAGTACCACAAGTAGTAAGAAAGAGGCTTAAATGAACTTCAGATTACAGTGTAAAAAAGTACAATAGTTTTATCTAGGAAATAGTTTGGGTACTTGAAACCCTTAATCAGAGACGTTAAGAAACAAACTATTGTGATTTTAACAAAATAATAAATTAGGATTATTCCAAATGAAATTATAAAACATTATTTAATTAATGTAAAAAGAATAATAGTTTTTATGGTACTAGTGAACAAAGTAAGATATTGCCCATGAGAAAATTAACCTGCGAGGCGTCAGCCAATTTTCGAGAGGGCAATATCGGTTTACCCATGAGTGCCATAGAAGGTTTTATCCAATAAATAGCTTAGAAATTCATATTTTTATTAAAAATTTTAATGACATTTACAAGAAAATAATTTTAATGACATTTACAAGAAAATAATTTGACAAGTGACAGTAGTGTGGGTAAAATAATTATCCACTCAATAAAGTAAAAGCCACGAAGGGGTTATTATTGAGTTTATCTATTTAAAATAAAGCTGGTAATTGTCTCATTCTCATCTGTATGTATTGGATAAAAATATTTTTTCGTACACAAAATAAAGAAAAATGCATGTTCACTATATATCCTCGTTAGGATATATTTCTATCGCACGAGTACATAGTGCATATTTGAATGAAATGACAACTATGTACACTCATTTGGACTTAACAGAGATAAAGCTTGTCAATAACCTGGTGGGATACCAGGTATATTCAGGGGCGGATTTATTTCATTTTAAGGGGGGACGGGGGGCATCCATAAGGAAAAAAATGCGCTTTCACCAAAAATATAATTTTGAAGGTATTTCTATGCTAATATATATCGCTGGGGGGCATGGCCCCTCCCCTAAATCCGCCCATGGGTATATTGTATATGTATATTGGTTTTATTTACATTTATTTATTTACACATTATTTCAATAATTAAGAAAAAACAACTGTGTTGTTATAATTTTCCTTTTTGTTTCTAGTTAAACTGTTTTTAATAGAATAAGATTTGTTATCTATTTATATGAAATACTTATGCTTTTTATGAAAAGCAAACATGCAAAATTATTTATTTTTATAATACATATATTATGTATTTTGATAAAAAAAAATAAAAATTTAAAACTAGTTTTTTATTTTTTCATGAAAAAATATATTTCCTCTCATACAAATATGTAAAAAAACTGATAAAATTAGGCGAAACGCATGCAGTTTGCCAGTTATACTCGTGTCGTTTAGGCTCTAGACAGGGACAAAAAAGTTAAAAACAAGATCATTATCCTCATTTCGCGAAATATCGCTTCGATGTTAAAAACTGAACTAAAAACTAAAAGATAAAATCCCGATAACTTTTTTGTTTATATATTTTTTTTAATTGGTACGATTTTTTTTTTAGCCAAATTAAGTGTTTCTGCAAAATTTGGATTTATTCGGACTTTTCTATTTTTTTTTATTTTTTTTTTAATGTTTTGAAAAGTTGCGCCTCGTATAAGGTATAGGTATTTATAAAATTAAAGTTTTATTTGACAATTAACAATGTTCAACGGCTCAAAATTAATGTAACTTTGATTGACGAAACGTGAAATTTTGGTTCACTGTAAAGTAGGCCAGACACAAAATTTCATATCGTACCGAAAATTTAATTGACTTAAATTTTGGCTCTTTTTTTTCAAATATCGTTAAGTTCGGGACAATCGGCACACCGCGGTGCACCGTTCTGGAAACAATTTTTAGCTCAACTGTCATATAACCCAAGTTTTTTTTTCATAATATAATTATTTAGAGCTTTGGCATCTTTTTAATACCAAATTTAAAAAAATATATCGATGCGTTTTTGAGAAAACCGATTTTCATTTGTTTTAACAAAAAATATGACATATTTAAAAATTATTTTAGATATTCGGATTTTATAACAAAAAGTGAGAAAAAAGTTTTTATAGAAGTTTGAGCTATATTGCTTATTTAAAGGAGCTGTGTACTTTTAAAGGGCATTTTTAGAATATTTATTAGTTTATATCTCAGAAACGGTTTAACTTATTAACATGAAATTTTTACTGAACTATAGAACCAATAAATGTACACATTTAACGTTTTATTAAAATTAGGTTTTTGACCAGGGGCGTAGATAATGGGTGCCACAAAAAAAAATGTCATATTTTAAAAATTTAATTTTTAAATATTCAGATTTACGTCAAAAAGTGAGACAAAAAGTTTCTATGAACGTTTGTGTTAAATAGTTCAGTAAAAATTTCATGTTATTAAGTTAAACCTTTCCTGAGTTATGAAGTGAATAATATTCTAAAAATTTTCCTTAAACGTGTTCTAGTTCCCCTAAGAAGCCATTTAACACAAACATTCATAGAAACTTTTTGTCTCACTTTTTGACGTAAAATCTAAATATTAAAAAAAAAATAAAATATGTCATATTTTTTCGTTAAAACAAATAAAAAATCGTTTAGTTTTTATATTTAGTTTTATATATTACCCCAAATGACTTACCTATATATAATTAAAATATTTTTTATAAAAAAAAAATCGTTTTTCTCAAAAACGCATTGATAGATTTTTTTAAATTTGGTCTTAAAAAGATGCCAAAGCTCTAGGTAATTAAATTATGAAAAAAAACTTGGGGTTTTATGAAAGTTGAGCTAAAAATTGTTTCCAGACCGGTGTGTCGGGTTATTAAAGAGCCTCAATTGAGGCCACCCTAAGATATTATTTTAGACAGGGTGGCCACTTTCTGGAAAACCGGGAAAAGTCAGGGAATTTGACCGACCGGGAAAAGTCAGGGAAAAGTCAGGGAAAATTTTGAAAGAAGCAAAAATTTAAGAAAAATTATATAAATAAAAAAAAAAGTTTTCTAATGATTGCCAGAGGCCATATTTTAGAAAACTGTTTAATATTTTCAATCCACGGAATGCTATTTGAACTAGGGACACTAGATCTAGGTCTTAAGTTAGCAAGGCGCCTTGCTAACTTAAGACCTAGATCTAGTGTCCCTAATTTAAACCTTATTTATTGACAATTTTTCTCCGCGCATACATTATACTTCTTTATAAAAGATTTGCCTGTCAAAAACCAATTTTTCAAAGTTTTTTTTTTGCAATATTTTTTTATATTTTCACTCACGAAATTGTTATTAGCAAAAAAGCTGTAGAAAACAAGCAAAAAAATACTATACTTTTGCGGATTCTTTCATGTATTAATTAAAATTTTCGCCTGCGGCCGTAATATTATGCTTTTTTTACAAATGCATTTTTTTTTAACTTGCTAAGGCCTAATTTGTTTAATAACTTTTATCTACTTTTTGCAAAAAAAAAAAAAATAAAAATTTCGCCTGCGGCGCTAATTTTGTGTGTGTGTGTTTTTTTTTAATAAATTCATGTATTATTTTTTATTTAAGAAGACTTGGTTTGTTTTAAAATTACTTTTTTGCATATTATTTTAAAAATTTTCGCCTGCGGCGCCTACTTATACTTCTTTATAAAAGATTTTCCTGTCAAAAACCAAATTTGCCAAACAAGTTCTTTTTTGCAATATTTTGTAAAATTTTTACCTACGAAATTTTTATTAGCTATAAAGCACTAGGAAACAAGCATAGAAAGCAAATACTCAATTATTGTCTAAAGTAAACTAATAAAAAAGTGTTAGAACCCTAATTTTAGGATCCATAAATAAAATACGCCCTATTCGAATAGAAAATCAAATTAAAGTCAGCAGAGTCGTATGCTCTGCTTATTAGTCAGGGAAAAATCAAAAAATTTGCCTGGAAAACCGGGAAAAGTCAGGGAAATTTGTTTCTGAAAAATAGTGGTCACCCTGTTTAGAGATCCCAAAAAATAGGGTATATTTTTGAGTCAAACTACACATGTTAGGACCCCGGCGACCATTAAATTCGTAATTCAGAAATCATTGTGTAGTTAACTGTGTAATCTGTACAAAAGAAGAAAAACCGTAAGTATAAAAATAACCGTCTGTATATAAAATGTAAAATCTGTAGTAGAGATGGCGCCAGCAGTCAGCCGGAAAATAAAATTTGAACGGCGCCTGTCGTCGCGACGCTACCACCTTGTATACCAGTTTTGTTCATAAAGCGTTGCCGCGAGCCGACTCGGAAAGCACATGTACATTTTTCAGTGAATTTTTTCAGTGATTTCAGTGGTTTTTATTTAAAAATTTTCAAAATTTTTACTTGAAGAATTAATTAACTAGTGCTGTGATTTATTTTTGTGGCGTTTTCTAATCATCTTTTTAAAATAACTGGTGTAACGTTTATCCTGCGAGTTTTGAAGGTAAGAAATATTTTTTATTTTTTTTAGTGGATAGGGGTACGCAACTCGAACATTCTTGTAATTTTTTACTAAACATACGCAAGGCACGTTATTTTCTTATAAGTCGTTTCTACCTAAACGTAAACCAACGTGAGCTAGCTCACCTGGTAACCTATTTACATTTTTCTCCGCCTGTAAATATAACCCATATTCACCCGTGCACGGGTCGTCACCACGCGTGGTGACCATATCACATTCAATGCGAAAGTATACTACTTTTTCCAAGGAAAGTCTTGCATTAGTAAAAAAAAATCGAAAAATTTTTATTGCTTTTTTTTTTTTATGTTTCTGGACGTTTTATATCACAAAGAATTCTGTCTGTCTGGCAGTCGGTCTGTGTGTCCGGGAAATTTGTGACCACGATAACTTAGGAAAGCTTCGTGCTAAAGACTTCAAATTTGGACCACAGGTTGATTATCCAAAGTTCTAGGCTGGGATTGTTTTTGGTAAAAATCGGATTGGGGTAAGGGGGTAAAATGAGGGTAAAAACAAATTTTCAAAAACACTTTTTTTTTTAATTTATTTTTCGTTTTACGAAGAAATCAACTTTATTGAAAATTTATTTTTTATTTTTTTAATTTTTTTTATTATTTTTCAATTTATTTTTTGTTTTTGATTTTATTGAACCTACACGGAAAGAAATTAGTGGGCTCTGCGCTATACATTATAAGACATTTGGTAACAGTGGCAAATTATAGTGATTTAAGCTATAGATTATAAGGGACACAATAACTAATAATGTTAAAAATAAATTGGAAACGATTATATATATTACAGACACGATTATATTTATTACAGGCACTATTATAAATTTACAGAAATTTTATTATATTATAAAAATTATTAGCACGGACAATAATAATTATAATTAAATCTATTTAAGCTATAAATGCCATACTATTTGTTATATTTTATTATTCACTAAACAATTAAAGTATTTCATATAAATTTTTACACTGACTGCCATAATTGTAAGAGAAAGCCTTGTATTTATATAATAAGCGATTATAATTTGCTTGGTATGTGTGTTATAGCGCTCCTAGCTATAATTTTTTTTTCCGTGTAGGGGAAAGTATTATTTTGTTGGTAGCAGTATTTTTTTACCTTCATCATTTAGGGGTGTCATTAAAGAAGAATGTTTAGGTTTCTTTATTAAATAAATAATTTATTTAATAAAGAAACCTCAATTATTGAGAGCTACCACTTTTTGAGTTCAAACGGGTTTTTATTTAGTGATGTTTTTTGCAAAAGATGTGAAATTTTCAATTAAAAGTCTGCCCAACTTGCGTTTATATTCCAAAAATGTTAGCTCTGGTACAAAATATAAAAAATTAAAAACAGAATTAATTTTAATTTTTTTAATGGTAGGTAGGTAATTTGCAATAAATTTGAGTACATTAAATATTAGGGTGGGCCGTTCCTATATAGGTGTTTTATTTTTATTTTAATTTGAAAATCCAATGCAGGGGAAAAGATGCGTCTTGCAAAGCGAAAAAAAGCTTATATTTTATTTTATTTATTTTTTCAATTTTTGTGCCCTCTACAAAGGTGTACATTTTGTAACTTTTAGGAAAAATGTTAAAAAAAAATAAAAATAAGAAAACTTAATAAAAAAAATATGCCAAAACAAATAAGTTTTACAACCGAAAATAATATTTACAAACACCATAGGCCATATTTTAAGCCACTCTATATTCTGCTTTGTGTTGGAACTAATTTCACGTGATTTAACTCTTATGCGAATAACTCCAAAAATTTCTCCGAAAAAATAAAAAAAATATGTGGGCAAATAAATAATTTTATAAGCTTTAAAATGATGTATCACACGACCCCCCTTTCTGTTAAAAAAATTCCTCTTGAACCCTATCTCCATCGTGCCCCCTTAGTATACCAAATATATACCAAAAAAATATTTGGGTTATGTTATTTATGTGTTCCAAATTTCAAGTTGATATCTTAAGCCGTTCAAAAGTTAGAAGGGGGAGGTGGACTTTTGACACGCTGTGTATACATTACAAATGCGAAGAAATATACGATATTTTCATTAATATTAAAGGCTTTGTAGAAGGCTCAAGATGACCTTTAATCTCATTCTGCTTTTGCACACACATCCCACTCGGCATGTAATATTACGGAAATGTTGTAATATGTCTGAAATATTTCAGACCTCTTTCATTTGAAATATTACAAACGAAATATGTCTGAAATATTTCAGATATACTTCATTCAAAATATTACAAACGAAATATGTCTGAAATATTTCATTTGAAAAAGTCCAAACGAAATATTTCAGACATATTTTATTTGAAATATTTCAGTAATATCTCTGAAATATTTATTTATTTATTTATTTATTTATTTGTTAACAGGAAAACCCCAATACATAAGAAGTAAAAAATATGGTATAATTATAAATGCATAAGTATATAAATTTTTGATACCAATAATATCAAAAATTAAGGTTATTTAAAGAAGTTTTAAAAGAATTTAAAGACAAATTAAAAAAATTTAAATAATTGTTATTGTTATTAGCCAACAGCATAGCTCTATCCAAAGGTGTATGAGATCCGTAGTTAGTTCTATGAAAGGGTATATTAAATGTTGGAGAACTTTGTCTATGATTTCTTGTAGGGATATAAAACCGAATTTTATACAACATTTCTGGACAATTAAGTAAATTATTAATAAGTTTAAACAACATACATAAATCTGATTTAAGTCTTCTATGACAAAGTAATTCAACATTCAATGCTTCATACACATGAGAGTAATTATGATCATAAATTGGAATATTTAGTTTGTTAGCACAAAATCGTAATAGTTTACGTTGAATAGACTTAATCTCATCTATACCAATATTGTACTGAGGAGACCAAATTACAGAGGCAAATTCAAGATGAGATCTAACAAGGGAATTGTAGACTGTTATAATAGACCTAACAGAAAAATAGACTTAACAGAAAAATATCATTGTAATGTTTCAGACATATTTCTGAAACATAACTGATATTTCACTGAAACAAATTTGCGGACATTTCTATATTTCAGACATATTACTGACAAATTTCAGAAATATTTCAGTATCATAACCGAAATATATTATATTTCAATATAATATTTCTGACATATTTCAGAAATATTTCGTGCCGTGTGGGATTAGGCATATTAGAAGGCATATTTTGGCGGGTATTGCGTTTTGAAATTCCAGATTTCAATTGTTTGGCCCACCCTATTAAATATATGGCTATATGAATAGAAGAAAACATTTATTTTTAGCTTATTGTTGGTCATACTACAAAAATTTGATTAATGTTAAAAGAGTTTCCTTCATACATGTTTACGTATAAGTATTATTGTATCAAACATACAGAATGGTTTAGGTACTTTATATTGTATACCCTGGTAGAAGAGTACACAAATCCAACTTAACATAACATTAGATTAGTGACATTTTTATGTTTATAAACTATAGAGACTATAGTCTCAAACGTCATACAACAACGTTATAAAATATATAAATCTAACCTTAAAAACTAACATTTGACAAAAACGTTATAAAATACATAAATCTAACGTTAGTTTCCCAACTAAATTCTAACCTTTTGCTAACCTTATTCTAACTTTAAATATTTTTTAAATTTCCATTATTAATATGTAAGCTATGGTAGAAAATACTTATTTCAGACAGCTATGTGCCTAGGTTTGATAATTATTTTTTTATTTGTATAAGTTTAAAAAAATATCCCCCAAAAGTCAAAATTATAGTCTGGCAACGCTGTATTAGAATTTAAAAAATATTTTAAGATTCTGAATGTATAAATAAATATTAACTAACTAAATATAAAGTTTTTCTGAGAGGTAAACGTATTTATCGAAGTATAACAGCATATTACACGACAAATATTTAGTGCCACCTAAAAAGATGGCTATTTTATAAATGTAACGAAATTATGTTTAAAAATATTATGATTGCTAAAATATATTAAGATTTATTTATATGAATAAATTTGTCTCCAGTTGCCATTTTATGATGCAGGTAGAAATTTACTAGTTGGCCACGCCCCCTCGAAAAGTTAGAAATTAAACGTACATAATATACGTTATATTATAACGTATTTCTAACTTAAAAATCTAACGTTAGATTAACGTTTGTAACGAACGTTTGATCCTAACGTTACAAAGCGGGACATTTGCACATATTTTATAACGTACTTTTATACAGTTTTCTAACGTTAGAAGAACGTTATTCTAACGTTAAATTTCTACTAGGGTAGCTAGCTATATTAATTTTTAATTACTCACGATATCTGATAAAGTTTTAATAATGTAGATATTAGGTATACCTGCCTACATTGTATCTGATAAAAAGTATATACTTAATATTAGTGTACTTACCAACAAAATAGTGCATTGTGTTTTGTGATTACGTAGAATTCCCTCAAGACTATCTCGAAAAATCTTGAAAATTACTTAAAAAAAGGTCCCACATTTGGTAAAAATGAGGTTTCCTCGGATTTTATTGGGATTACCTCAAAGATTTCCTCGGAAATTATAGACAAAGAACCTCAAAAATGTATTTTTGAAGATTTCGCTAAAATGTTGATATGTTGTGTACCTCGGAGGATCAACCGTTTTGGCGCAATCATCGTTTAAAAACAGGCCTGTTTTTCTTGGATATCATGAATTAATGGACTCGATAAAGGGCTAAGGGAACGTTCAAGTATTACGTAGGGCTCCTAAGGGAGGTGGGGGTTATTTTGGAGTGTTACGCCCATGTTAATGGTATAGGAAAATAGCATTACAGGGGGGGTCCAAAATGATCAAAATTTGCGTTACGTAATACTTGAAAGTTTCCTAGCATGTTAATATTAGAGCAACCATTTTTATTGCAAATTATGCTTTATGAAGGTGTGAATTCCTCGGGGGGTCCTAATTGTATATACTTGGTATATATTACTTTGACATACCCAAAATAGTGTAAAATATCCCTGTAAACATTTTTGATCATGTTTTTTTTTTCACTTTTCTTGACGCTTAAGATCATTTTGAGTCAAAATCTGCAAAAACAAATTTTCGTCTAAATCTATTCGCATGTGCAGAATATCATTTTCAATTAGCCACTATTTGCAAATGCGTATCTGATTTAATTTATTTTAATTTGCATATGCGGAATATAATTTTTAATTAGCAACCTTTTCCAAATGCGTATTTAATTAACAAAAAAATGTCAATTTCGTATGAAAACAATAATGGACATAAGAAAACTGCCATATATTGTCGATGGATAAATGCAGATAAGAAAATTTTGGAACATACCGGGGAAGTTTTTTGTAATTAAAATTTAATTGTAATTAACAGTCAAATATGGTATAAACTACCTTCGAGTAAGGTCCCAGAACGACTATAAACCAATAAATAAATAAATAAAATTCGTTTGAACCTGTTTGAATCCGATTTTGCGAATTGAAAAGTAATTTTCAATTAGTATTTTCGAATTAATTCGGATTCAAACAGATTAAAAATAAAATATTTTAAATCCGTTTTAATTCGCTTGCGTAATAAAATTTTGAATTGATTCTCACCGACGTTTGCATCAAAACAGTCGATATAAGCTTATCTAGATGATGTATGTAAAGTAAATTACCAAAAGGAAATTGTATACACATTATACGATTTTCAATGGATGGGATGCTTTGCCGGGCTTCTTTAGACCACAGACTCGGCTATGCTATACCTTCATATAGTATAAAGGTCACAACATATGCTAAGACCTTCCAATTTCACATATCTAACTGTTTGGACCTGTTTGAATCCGTTCTTGCGAATTGAAAAGTTATTTTCAATTAGCGTTTGCGAATTGATTCAGATTCAAACAGATTAAAAATAAAATATTTTTAATCCGTTTTAATTTGCAAATCCGATTCCAAAAACGGATTCAAACAAATTCAAATAGTTAGATTTTATTTTCAATCTGTTTAAATCCGATTTTTTTTATAGGGTTGTTAGTTAGTTTTTGTCGATTGTTTGACGATTAGTATTTTAAAAGCTATTTTTGGGTTTCTTGTTCAACCCTAAATTATTTATCGTTAAAGAACTTTATGTATGATTAGCATAATTAATTATTCAACAGGCATTTCTAGTATTTCAGTCGATTTTACGCTGTAGGATTCAAGAATAGTATTCCCCTATTCAACAGTCAAAAGGGAAAGTTTTACGTTAGTAAATAACATAAAGATATTTTTATTGCTCTGTTGTCTGAAAAATTTGTGACTATCAAACCCAAGAAAGTACTTTAAATTTAAACTGTATCACACTGGAATCCCACCTTAAATTTAAAACAGCAGGTGTTACACCGTGTCTACCTACACTGGAATTCCACTGTAAGTATCAAAAACACAAGTGGAAATTCTGTGTTCATACCAAAGAACTTTTACCTCAAGAAGTAATTTCAGACCAATGTTTATGAAGGTGCCATCTTTTTGTTTGTTTATTTACTAACAGAAACGCGATACAGCTTTGTGGTGTAAAATGTAGATGTCGCTAGTCGACTTTCAGGCTTTTTCGTTTGGACCTTATCATAAATTAAAATCATTATACTTATATTAAAAATGTAAAAAACTTTATTGTGTATACTATAATTATGTTTAATAATATAGTATATTTAAATCTATTAAAATTAAACTACTAGTTCATATAAAACTCATACAGAACTAATGTTTCTTAAAATTTACAATAAAATATACAAAGTATATCTTTCCAATCGGCAACACTGTACCCCTGTCAGTCATTTTACGACATTAGACTGAGTTTACACATTCTTTCTCTCTCTTTACGCGTACTAAGTGTAAGCAATAGTCACTCCCCACCAGCCCCTCACCGTAGTTGGTTCACGCTTCAAAAAAAGTATACGGTAGATTTAATCATGTTCCTTCTTGAGGTAAAAGTTCTTTGGTTCATACGGAGTCAATCGAGTGTTGACATATCAGTGTAATACAAGTGTAAACCACTGTTAAAATTTTCCCAAATCAACCGTGTTAATCAAGCGTTTTTTCGGTGAAAACTGGGTGTAGTTTACACCGTTACACACCGTATAAACAGATCCGCTAGGGTATATTTAAAATTTGAATTTCTTGACCTAGGTGATAATCAGAATTTTGAATTTTTATAAAGTTTTATTAAATTAAAAAAAAAAACTTTTACTGAAATAGATTTTTTTTGATCGGCCGCCAATTTTATCTGTTAGTAAGATTTTTCTCGAATCAAAAAGCGTTTAAGATAAGGATGCGAAAAATTTATTTCGAAAATGTAACAATGCCAATTTTTTTATTTAGTCAATCACATACATGAAAAAACATTGGCAACCTTTATATAACTATTATACAATACAACTGTATACGTAGCATATATTTATTTATTAAAAATATTTACAGAAACTAAAATTAAATTGAGTTCTCGATTGAATTTATTTATTCTTTTATTTCACTAATAATCCCTTGAACTATTTTCCTTTGATATTACGGAAGCAAAAAAATACCTAATTTTAACATTTATGTTAAAATTATGTATTACTTTCCCAAGGAAATATTTATTTTTCAATTCATTTTTCTTTTTTTTTTTGAAAAACTTTGCGGAATGTAAAAATTTAAGGTCATCTATACTTTACATTATATATTTTACCTCTTCTCTTCCCCTTGCCTCAGATCACATGTGCCAGTTAGTATTGCGACGGCTATAATTAATTAACACTATACTATAAATTTGACCAAATAAATGTCAGATTTGTCACATTTCATTTCGTTGGTTAAATTTTTAGTTAAGGGAACGTTCAAGTATTACGTAACGCAAATTTTGATCATTTTGGACTCCCACCCCTCCCCTGTAACGCTATTTTCCTATACCATTAACATGGGCGTCACACTCCAAAATGACCCCAGGAGCGTTACGTAATACTTGAACGTTCCCTAAGCGTTTAATTATTGGGTTAACTTATCTTAACCAAACTCGTCCGTTTGTTCGTTCGTTTTTTTTCAATAATTTTTTGCTTATTTACCTCAAATTTTATTATTCCTTAACAGTGTGCTAATATTTTTTCTCTTTATATCCTCTTATACCACATGTGTAACTAAGAATTGGTCATGGTATACATAGCGCCTTTGCCAAAATTATAAAAGTTTACACAATGCGTATATATTTTTTTATTCAATACCTATTACACAGCCCTATAAAAAATTTCAGATTCAAACCGATTAAAAATATTTTTTTTTAACCCTTTTGAATTAGTTTGAATTATTTTTATTTGCATCAAATTATCGCAGCAAATTATCAATATTAATATGTTTTAATTTGCATTTGCTATTTAAATTTAATTTGCATATGCGGGATATCATGTTTTAATTCGTTTCTATTTGCAAATGCGTAACATATTTTAATTCGTCTCTATTCGCATATGCAGAATATTATTTTTAATGCGCAAATGCGTAACATGTTTTAGTTCGTTTCTATTTGCATATACGGAATATAATTTTCAATTAGTAACTATTTGCAAATGCTTATCCAATTTGGTTCATTTCTATTTGCATATGCGGAATTCCATTTTTAATTAGCAACTATTTGCAAATGCACATCTAATTTAATTCGTTTTAATTTTGAATTGCTTCTCACCGACGTTTCCATAAAAAAAGTCGATATAAGCATATCTAGATAATGCATTTATGTAAAGTAAATTACCAAAAGGAAATTGTTTACACATTATACGATTTTCAACGGATAGGATCATTTGCCGGGCTTCTTAAGAAGCCCGGAAAAAAGTCTAAATTTAGACCATCGTCTCGGCAACTTTTTATGCTATACTTATAGGTATATGTATAAATATAGCATAAAGGTCTCCACATATGCTAAGACCTTCCAATTTCACATATCTAATTGTTTATACCTGTTTGAATCCGTTTTTTTTTCGAATTGATTCGGATTAAAACAGGTTAAAAATTAAATATTTTTAATCCGTTTTAATTCGCAAATGCGCCTCCAAAAACGGATTCAAACAAATTTAAACAGTTAGATTTTATTTTCAATCTGTTTGAATCCGATTTTTTTTTATAGGGAGGCCAACAAATTTTCAACATTTGAAAGTTTATTTGGATCTGATCATTTTGGGTAATTTAGTTATGTTGATTTCGAATAAAACTTCCGTTTTTGTCCATCACGTAAGGGTTTTGATCAACCGCACAGTGGGCCAAGAAAAAAAATGGGGACAAAATTATGAATTTTTGCATACGACTATCTTTGGTACCGCTGATTCCGAATAAAATAACAAAAAAATTAAAAAGAAATTCCGCGCCATTAGGGTGATCCAAAATTTTATTTTTTTTTAAATCTTTCTAAAAATGTGTCAAATGTTGTTGATGTAGATCATTGTCTATAACCTAAATATTTTAAACTTTTAAAGAATGAGATTTTTGGCATAGCTTATATCTGAAAAAAATACTGCTGCCAACAAAATAATACTTTCCCATAGCCCTAGGTTCATTAAAATCAAAAACAAAAACAAATTAAAAAAAAAATTCAACAATTTTCTTTCCAAAAAAAAACAAGAACAACAAGAAATTATTTCCAAAAAAAGTTTCTTTTTACGTAAAACTAAAATTAAATTGAAAAAAATATATTTTTGAAAAAAAATCGATTTTTACCAAAAACAATCCCAGCCTAGAACTATGGAAGTCAAAAAATAACCCTGTGGTTCAAATTTGAAGTCTTTAGCCCTAAGCGTTCTTGAGTTATCGTGATCACAAATTTCTCTGACACACAGACCGACAGAAACAATTTTTTTTTTGACGGAAATCATATTTTTTTGAATATAAAACGTTCAGAAAAAAAAATTTCGAATTTTTTTTACTAACGCAAGACTTTCATTGGGGAAAGTAAAATATGCGTGATGGAAACAAAAAATGCTTGTTTGGCAGTCAGTAAGTCTTAACTAAGCCAGAAAATAAAAAAAATACATCCGATCACAAAATCCTTGTTGGCCTGTGTTATTAATACTTAGTTTACACTTGACATTTTAATCAATAAAAGTGACGTTTTAATCATCCTGTAAACAAGAACTCACAAGTGGTGTTATGGAATTTATAATCACCGAAAGGTAACATTTTATTGAAATGTTAAGTAAATTTTGTGGAAATTTCCGCATTAATGTCATTTGTAAATTCTATTAAAATATTTTTAAGAGGTATTGGATACAATATTGTTTAGCACACGTGAGGTAATTCACATTATAATGTCATATTCACTCAAAAATTAAACCACATGGGTCAAATTTTTTTTCGTGAATAATATCTTACTTATCTTAAATCTGTAAATAACAATAATTTAACTGTATAAAATCTACCAAAAATTTTTTGCACATAATTGGTAAGTGGTCGTTAATAGTTATTTATGGTACTAGTGGGTAAAGTAAGATATTGCCCATGAGAAAATTAACCTCGGCTTACCCATGAGTGCCATACAAGGTTTTATCCAATAAATAGCTTAGGAATTCATATTTTTATTAAAAATTTTAATGACATTAACGAGAAAATAATTTGACAAGTGACAGTTGAGTGGGTAAAATAAATAATTATCCACTCAATAAAGTAAAAGCCACGCGGGGGTTATTATTGAGTTTATCTATTTAAAATAAAGCTGGTAATTGTCTTATCATCTGTATGTATTGGATAAAATATATTAAATACATTTTAATGATGTGGTTTATCATTTTTTAGTTTAATGTAAATATTTTAAAATGCTTAGGCATTAAACTTTTTTTTTAAATCTTCCTAAGATCGCCCTGTATATTACGCTATTTGGAATATAGAAGAAAAAAAGCTTCGGTTGAAAATAGACAATTTGAATTTCTTGCTCATTAAAGAAAATGCAATTCCAAGACAAGGGTTCCTTAATATACGTAAGTGGCAATTTAAAGGAAAAGTTACAACGCCATTTATGGGTGGCTGGCGTAATAATGATAGGACGATTTGTCTAATTAGAAAGCCAGAAACGGACTTGACATAAATCTTGTTCTGAAATTCTGGACCATTTTTCCTTTATCCAGATATTAATTGGCTATTTTACATTCTCCACCGAATTTTAATCTATTGCTTAAAAATATATAGATTTTTGTTATCTTATTTGTACAGAGTGGATTTTTTAATCTGATAAACAAGAAAATATTCATGATAAACACGTATGTAAACGTTTGAATACGTTTTAATGATTTTAGTGTATAATTTTGATCTAAAGATCCACAAAAAAAAGGTTACCCCACTGCACGTTTGCCCGAGATTTTTGGGCCTTATCATCATTTACATTGGAAAAAATTCAGTTTCTAATAGAATAATATTTTTTTATTATTATATTTTACGTTCGAATAAATCCATATAAAAAATATAATTAAAATCATAAAAAATGTAAAAAACAATAGAAACAAAAAAATATGTATGATAAAAACCTATTTGGCTACATTAGTATTTAATTTTGATCACAAAAACCACCTAAAAATTTAAGCCACTGCATTTTTGGCCAAGATTCTTGGGTCTTACGGTAGATCATCATTTGAATTGGACAGTTTCTAAACTTATTGTATAATGCATTGTCAAAGTATTTTTTTTTAATTAATCTATGTAGCTCTTTAGATAATCTTTTTTTAATTTGATGGACTTGCACTCATTATTCTTATCACTGATTATAGTTACACTACGTTTAAGAAATGCCTTTTATTGATTGGTGGATATTTAAATTAAACTTTGTTTTTTTTCATAGATTAGGTTTAATTTTTTTGGTGCAAATTTGTGGATTTCAAGTTTGAAATAATTGAACTTAAAAGGGCTTTTAACTGAAAACAAACATAGAAAGCACTAAAATGTTTGAAATTCAGTCGTTTAATTAAACAGTTTTATTTTCGATGTAAATTCCATTCCATTCACCTTATTATAACACAGCCACACAAAAAAAAATATCTAGAGACTAGACCAACGCATTTTTATATTTTCGGGGTCGCTGAAATCGAATCTGACCTCACACTTGCTTTATCAGATCCCAATTTTTTTCACACTTAAAAAAAGGGTTCGGAAATTCCTTAAATTTAGATGTTTTTATGGGTAGAAAAGAATTGGGATCTGATGAAGCAATTCTGAGATCAGATTCAGCGACCCCAAAAATATAAAAATGCATTGGTCTAGTCTCTGGATATATTTTTTTTGTGTGGCTGTGTAATTTGTCCAGTTTTAAAATAACAGCGACCTCTTTTCTTTGCAATTACAGAGTTATTTTCACACGATGACTAACGTATACCTGTTGCAGATGATACTCTATATGCATCCGTCAATTATACTAGGTACAGAGTGATTACAGTTACTGCACTCAGAAAATTTTATTTTATTTATATCGCCACCATTGGTATTTAATACTTTACTTGTGATATTAATTACTGCAATGTGTGTACTGTATACAAAATGTTGTCATACTAACATAGAGACCGTGCTGGAACATTTGAATCCCCACGCAAGATGTGTTTATTAATACTAGCATGTTATAGTAAAAATTACTGTAACATTTGGTAAAGCATATCACACTTATAGTATGGTATACTTTGGGTTGTTGTTAAGTTGTATTACTGATCTAGTTTAAAGTATGTTACAGTATTCAGAAAAATTAACAATCGGTAAATAATAGCAAAATTTTGATTAGTAATAATATAAAGATTTCA
The DNA here is from genome assembly GCA_958510825.1 of Brachypterus glaber. NCBI lineage: Eukaryota > Metazoa > Arthropoda > Insecta > Coleoptera > Kateretidae > Brachypterus > Brachypterus glaber. Next base: position 11,691,233 of record OY294045.1, read on the forward strand.
ACCATACACAATTACACACTGCATAATCGATTCTTTTTTTTACTTTCCTCTGTATTATTACTAATCAAAATTTTGGTATTAATTACCAATTGTTATTTTACTAAATACTGTAACACACTTTAAACTAGATCAATAACACAACAACTACAACTTAAAGTATACCAAACTATAACTGTGATATAATTTACCAAATGTTACATTATTAATAAACACATGTTGGCTGGGGATCCAGCACGGTCTCTATGTTAGTATGACAACATTTTGTATACAATACACACATTGCAGTATTTAATATCACATGTAAAGTATTAAATACCAATGGTGGCGATATAAATAAAAGATATGTATTAACAAATAACATTCAGTATTAAAAATACAACAAAATTTTCTGAGTGTGTACTACTAAAGTTGTGAAAAAAAAAATACAAATTAAAAATAGTCGTACATTAAAAAATTAAAAAACCGACAGATCAAAAGTAGAAAAATTATTGCACAAAGTAATTACCTTATTTAAATAAGTTAATTACGTTCGCAAAAAGAATATTTCCATAAAACTAGTTTTAAGCTCAATGGCGATTTCTCCAGTTAGATTAGACAGGGACAAAAGTTCTACCCAAAAAAGATAGAAGACATACATACACTCCCACTTCCACTCAACCAAACAAATTCTGTATTTGTTCTTTGTTGAACAAATACAATATTTACTTGGCCGGGCGAAAAGTGTAACTATATTATTTTTATTAAAGAAATTACTGGCGCCATCTAAATTTTAGTAGAATTATCTTATTCTACAGATTCAAATTAGCTATATTCGTTCGTACCGCTCAGTGCTACACTTTCCGGCCAACCAAATAAATACTGTATTTGTTGTATGAAAAACAAATACAGTATTTATTTGGTTGGCTGGAAAGTGTAGCACAAATGAGATAGAGATAGGGTAGACGTCTTTTGTTTCATAATTCTAGTTGTAGAGAGCTCCATTGGACCGCGTTAAGCAGAAAGCTACCAATGCACATTGTGAGATGACAGTAGGTTACAGAACATTTTACCCAATATCTTTTACAGGAATTCAATTAAAGATTACATATTTTGTACATGATACATGAACAAGTGAAACAAATGTTTAATTTTAAGTGTTTTAGTCAAATCGTTTAAAAGTTATTAGGGAAAAAGTTCAACAATTTACTGTCAACTCACAATATGTGTTGACAGCTTTCAGCTTAACGCGGCCTAATTGATTCCCCACTTGATTTTTAGTTTCCCCAAGTAACGTCTTGTGTTTTTTTTTTTACATTTCTCCACGTTTCATATACAAAAAAGTTGATTTCTGCGAAAAAAAAACTTTTTCTGTCGGTTTTGGTAAAAATCAGAGTGTTTCAATTTTTTTTTCAAATTATTATTTTTTTCGAAAAAAATATTTTTATCCAATACATACAGATAATAAGACAATTACCAGCTTTATTTTAAATAGATAAACTCAATAATAACCCCCGCGTGGCTTTTACTTTATTGAGTGGGTAATTATTTATTTTACCCACTCAACTGTCACTTGTCAAATTATTTTCTTGTAAATGTCATTAAAATTTTTAATATAAATATGAATTCCTAAGCTATTTATTGGATAAAACCTTGTATGGCACTCATGGGTAAACCGATATTGCCCTCTCGAAAATTAATTTTCTCATGGGCAATATCTTACTTTACCATAAATAACTATTGTTTCAGAAAAAATATATATTTTTTAAATAAAATTTTTATTTTTTCAAAAAAAATATATTTTTGAAAAAACTTGTTGTGAAGTAGGTATAGGGAAAAGTATTTTTCATTTTTTTTGAAAAAAAAAACGAGATTTTCGACTTAAAATCTATGTTTTTGGGTTTACCGGTGAGATTTTCGAGATTTTTGACTAGATTTTTAATATTTTAGAAAAAATGTTCCATATTGGTTCACCCTTCCAAAAAATATTTTTTTAATTTTTTTTTTAATGAAGAGCCCCCCGGGACACAATTATTTTAGCATAATTTATGAAATAAAATATAAAAATCTGTGAGTTACTGAATTAGAAAGCAAAAATCACTTCTCTATCACCCTGTTTTCAGAGTTAATAAGAAACTATTTTTAGATCCGCTCCTCAGTGCCGCACTGTGTTAATAGAACAAGTCATAATTGCAATTAGTCTTTAAACACCGCGCTATAATAATAATAACGCTTTTATGAGAAAATTATAGGCAGCGTTCAACATTTATTGCATTCATTATAATTTTATTTTTAATAAAAAATTTAATTTTTGTAGGTAACATACGCTATTTGCTTTACATTGTATAAAATTGTACATAGAGACATAGAGACACTAGATCTGGGTCTTAAGTTAGTATGGCTACTGTCGCCTTGCTAACTTAAGACCTGGATCTAGTATCCCTAATTGTAGACAGTTGGATCCGAAAAAAAAACAAGAAAATCTAGTTGTCTAAATTGAATAATTGTTTATTATTCCATCAATCTTATTTCTAATCATCGTACAGAGTGATATTGGTAGACTGACAGTTTCGGGCTGCTGGCCCTCTTCAGTACCAAGAGTCAACTCTGCAAGCTGATTAAGAAAACGTTTTTAGACTTTACTCGCAAAAGGAATATAGCCATTAGATTGATGTAGACTTGTGCGCCATCTATTTCTAGATGTAGACAACTATCATACCTCTCCTAATCTGGAGACTTTGAATGGTAGCAAGTTGAAGACTTGTGTGTCTCAAGCACATAGTACCACTAACGGGTGGTTAGACGTAAAATTAGTAAGGACAGAAATTTTTAATTTTAAACAAAATTATAAAAATATTAATGGTGCTGTCACCCAGATTACAGATGGCGCTCACGAAGGACCATTCTGAATTCGAAACTGAACTTAAAAAGTCCAAACGAACTTTGACTCGTACATACAACACGAGACAGCAAAACCGCAACGACGAACCCCCACCCCCCGGTTGCGGGTGAGTGGGATTCTCCAGCAACAACAGCATTGTTATATAATCTGTATTAAAGAACGAATCAATAAATAAATAAATAAATAAAAAAAAAAAAAAATTATTATTCCATCAATCTTATTTCTAATCATAATAATTGTTTACAAACAATGCAGTTGTCAATGTTGACAATATTTGTCAAAATTATTTATAATTATTATAAAGTCCATAAACAATAAAGGATTTAATTAAATTAAGTAAATAATTAGAAATGCTTCAAATCAATGATTAAGAAAGCTCAAGCTATTGGGTTATTGAAAGCAGGATGTGAGAAGTAGACTTGGCCAAGTTTAATGATTCGGAGAGTTTTGTTAAGATTGAAGAAAAAATGGATACAGGAGGAAACAGTTAAAAGGCGCGAAGGCACGGGAAGAAGGAAGTGCAGGCTATAAACGATAAAAATTTTGCTGGGTCGAAACCTACCGCCCACTGCCCCATCGATAATTCCGATATTGGAAATTATATATTTCATTAAGGAGTTCAAAGTTTTATTTTCCATAAAATTTACTAAATATTATGTTTAAATGTTTTATATGATTAAATATTTTAAATGTTTTTTCAGTTTACTATTTATTAGGTATATCTGGACCCGGAGGTAAACGAAATCATGTCACAAAAACGTAATTTTTCAGGAGAGCAAGTTTTCGATTCTTTTTTAAAATTAAATACATGTTCTATAGGGGCTCTCCATTATTATTTCTGTAACTTAAAGAAAAACTAACAATATGTCAAATTATTCTAACCTCTTTATTAAAATCTTACTTAAACTATAAAATAATTAATAAAATTGATATTTTGGCATATTTAAAACTTGCCTTTTTTGTGGGTCCAAATGTACAACCAGGGCCGGATTCATTGGGGGAAAGAGGGGAAGCTTTCCTGGGGCCCGGCGTCAGCAGTTGCAGGGCCTTTTCAAGTGGACGTTCAAGTTTGTAAAAATTTATATTTAAAAATGTTTTTGTAAAAAAAGACTTTTTCTCACTACCAACTAGATAAGTTCATTACTAAATCAAAAAGTCGACAGTAATGGAAAGTACTATATCGAGCACACTTAGTGACAGATGATATCAATATAAACAAAACCGTAACTAAAGACAGAAAAAAAAATATACCACGCAAGGAGTGTGCTTACATTTACCGCAGGGGGACATCTAGACACAAGACTACTATTTCTAATTTTATAAAGTAATTCCATAAAAAAATTATTTCTTGAATTGTCACACATATAAATGTCAAAAATATTTTTAATAAAATAAGATTTTTACTCCTTGGTAGTGAGAAAAACGTAATGCGCTACACGTAGGTAAGTTTTTTTCTTTCTTCGGTCGTGTTTATGGACCTCAGCTCCAGTTCGGTCCACAAAATACGACCTCACGCAGAAAAATTCACTTACCTCTACTAGAAGTGCAAATAACTATTTCTCACTAGCAACTAGGTAAGTTGACATTACTTAATCAAAAAGCCGACAGTAATGGAAGTATTATATCGAGCACACTTAGTGATAAATGAAATCAATACAAACAAAACTATAACTAGACAGAAAAAACGATTTACCGCTAAAGGACACGAAATGTCCGACACTTACCTAAGGAGTACACCTAGACACAAGACTACTATTCTTAATTTTATAGAGTGATTCCATAAAAAAATTATTTTTGAATTGTCACACATATAAATATCAAAAATATTATTAATAAAATACGATTTTAACGCCTTGGTAGTGAGAAAGTGAGAAAAACGTAATGCGCTACTCGTAGGTTAGTTTTTTTTTCTGTCTTCGGTCATGTTTATGGACCTCAGCTCCGCTTCGGTCCACAAAATACGACCTTACACAGAAAAATTTACTTAGCTCTACTAGGAGCGCAAATAACTATTGCATCTATAGATGCAAAAAACTTTTTTTACAAAAACGTTTTTATATATAAATTTTTACAAATTTGAACATCCACTTGAAAAAGGCCCTCTATAGATCTTTCAAGATTATACATTATACATAATAACATCATGTTAATAAAATACAATTTTAATATTGTATAAAAAATGCCCGTTTCGTATGAAAGAAAATATTTTCATTTAACGTCACCGTGTCATTTTCATTCAGTATAAAATGAGATAACAAAATAGGCAGTTATGATACCCTCTTTTTGAAGGACGCGCCACAAAGGGCCGTCACAAGGACGCCTGAAAAGCTATGAAAGGGAGAACTTCTGAATAAGGTAACAGATTCAGTAATTCTGACAGTAAATCGATATTAAATATGGTTACAGGCAGAGTTTATGTATACAAACAATGACCCTTGTTACCTTTTTTATTTCGTTATAAAAGAAAGTATTGTGATGGAAAAAAAATCAAACATTTTTTTTTGCTTAAATCACCTTATTTTTTCCTGAAACGTCGAGAAAAATCAAATTTTTGGTTTAGGTCGTAATTTTATTTAATTTTTACAAAAGAAGAAATATTTTAAAACACTAACTAAGAGTTAGTGGATAAATAAACATGGTTAAAACCCGAAACTAACATTATAAGAAATTTTCACCACTTTTTACTTTACTTTACAAAATGATCAAAATTTGCGTTACGTAATACTTGAACGTTCCCTTAAGTCTATTAGCATTTTCTTGTTTTCGTTTCGTTTTAGAGATTCTTTACTTTTTTTGTATTTGTCCACTTCCTTTTGTTTTGTTTCTAGCTTTATAGGATTGTTTTTTTGACGTGGCCATTATCAGATATACATTTATTCAAAAACATTAAAATTTTATTTTATCTATGATTGAAATTTTACTAGTGTCAAAACTTGACATCTAATTAAAAATGTAAAAATATATCAAAATTTATTAAAATCCAAAATTATCAAAATTTGCGTTACGTAATACTTGAACGTTCCCTTATAACTATTTTATACTTCCTATCTATTCCAAGTCTATTTGAAATAACCCATTTCCCAAGAAAAATACGAGCGATGGGAGGCAATTAAATATTTAATGCAATCGATAACGAATAGTATTAGGTCTTACGGTTCGGTAAGAAACAATTTAATGATTCATTAAGACTTTATGTTATACTCTTCACAGCTGTGAAGTACTAGCACTACATGCCGGAAGAGCATTTTATGATGGTTTTCAAATTTTCTAAATCCAGGGCTGTCGAGAGAAAGTCCGGGCCCGGAGGTAAACTAGAGGGCCTCTATAAAAATCTTTAAAAAATTCTTAGACCAAATTAATTTTATACCATAGTCCCAGATAGCACAGGTTCAAACAATGGATATCCCCAGAATATCCGTTTTGGGATTTGCGAAATTACCAGGATAAACGATTTCGTCTATAGATATTTGTAGGACATCCTCAGGATATACTTTGTTACTTAACGGGAAGCCGAGCGACTTCCGAACCGTATATCCCAAAGATATTCCGAAGGTATGTCCTGAGGATATACTAATTATATACACCTGTCCCCGAAAAAAGTGGCTATCAAATAGTATTGCTTTTATTTTTTTTTTGTGAAATATTGTCATTAGAAGCTTTCAACTAGGTGCACGTTATTTAAATTTAAGCTAATAGCTTCACAAAAAAATAATAATAGCAATATTGCTAGTATGGATACTATTTAATAGCCACTTTTGTCGGGGACATTTGTACATAATTAATAACTTATCTACGAAATATATTTCCTTTTTCACTCAGGAAGGGGTAACACTCACGAAACTGTCCAACAGAGGAAAACACAATATAAATATTTAATAATAACCGTGAAAAGAACTTACACACATAAACAGACCACAAACACAGACAATAACATCTGCCATTAAAGTCACGAAGAACGCGGTAAATTTAAAATAATGAAGGAATAGCCATCGTAGGATATCCCAGGGATGTTCGAATGTGCATCCAAGGGACATCCCCACGGGACGTCTCTGGGATATATGAAGGACATACCGTATATCCTTGGGATATGCGGGCAGTATATCCTCAGGACATAGCTTTCGGGATATCCTTGGGATATACGACTAATATCCTGGGACATGCGACATTGAGAGGATATGACACTGACAAATAAAATTGTCTAATTTAAAACGCAATGCGCTTTTTTCCGCCGTTGCCAAGCCACCTACAAGAGCGGTTGCCGATTAGCATAAAATTTCCCAAAATTTAAGAATAATATTTCAAACAAATAATTTAAAAAATTTAAGGTTAATTGTCAAATGATTTGACAGCAGAATTTCAAATGTGGTACCATCATTTTCATAGAAAACGCTCACATCACAGAACCCTGAGGTACCCCAACATTTTAAATTTTTAGTTGTGGTATATGTACTTTACTAAGATTGACACTGACATTTTCCGTAATAATTAAGTAAGGTTAAAGTACAGTCTATATTATATAGTGCAAGTCCTATAACTGTCTTTAAGCATATATGCTTATAAGCAAAAAGGTTAACAAATTTTATTATAAATGATATTTATACAGTATGTCTCCAGATAGAGTTACAAAGAGGAATTTATTTTTTATTTTTGATTTGATCTCAAAAAAAGTCACTCTTTATAACATGCCCTGCTTGATTTTAAACTCCCAAAACACTAAGCGCTTTTTGTACAACTCTTTCGGTTCATGGGATAATGTTTTTTTCTTCAAAATAGTGTCTTCAAAAATATAAAGAAAAAAAAACATCATCAAGAGTGACTTATTTTAAGATATCAAAAATAAAAAAATCTTCTTTGTAATTCTAACAGTTGGTTTGTGTAATTTGGTGTAATTTTTGCGTGCCAAGCCTCAATGATGACCTGTCGTAATTCTTCAGCATTATGACCCAGGAAAGTTAGTTTCTTCCCTCGCTCTGACTCCGGTATGGAAAGGGTTTTCCCGCAGATAATTCATTAATTGCATATTTTCTTCTGCACTACTCATTCTACTTCGACCAGAACCCCGCTTTCTGCTAATCTGTCCAGTTTCCTCAAGTTTTTTCTTTGCTCGCATTATAGTGCTGTTTGCAACATTTAATTCAGTGGCTATTTCACGTACACTTATCCCGTCATTTATTCTTGCTGTTATAATACATTTTTGATAATTTGTAAGCTGCGGCATAACTAATGTGAATTATTTTGACAAGTAATGTCATAATAATATTTGACAAATAAATGTCAAAGAGACCTTGATAAAGTTCAATATAATCTGTAACATTTTTAGGTGTAAGCGTTTATTATGAAAACAATGGTACTTTTTATTGCACCGTTTAGAAATGCTTGATTCCAATTGGTTGAATCTTTTACAGAATGTATATATAGGTGTTAATATACTAATATTTGATTAAAAAAAATCGCGCCTTATAAAAAAAATATAATTTTATTTATTCTTCTCTTTTGTAATTAAGTGGGGCGGACGCTAATTTAATTTTATTGAATTTTGTTATGGTATTTTTCACGACATAAAGGGTGGGTCTTTAATTAAAAAAAAAAAAATCGTGTTTTTTTAAATACCCCATTTCGTGTTTTTTTTCTAAATACCTCATTTCTAAACTATAATTTAGATTCTTCTATTTATAAGTGGACCTTTAAAATATTGTTGACACACATAATATGTGGGAATTCTTTATATACGTTTACAGCTGTTTAAAATCATGTGGACGATTATAAGCTAAAAATTATTTTTAAATTTAAGAATTTATAAGTTCATGGTTAATAATAATAGTACGGGAAAACTGCGATTTTGCAATTTTGCTTTAATATTCATGGGGACGTCCTAAAAGCCACTTTACACGGAGCAATTTGTGCGCAAGTTTTATGCTATGCAAGTTTGTTGCAAGAATGATTCAGTCACTGCGCATGCCTTCAGGCAAGTTTCAGGCCATTTTCGTGCCATCAAATTATTTAGAACATGTTCTATTTTTCGGCGATTTTCACGCAAGTTTTATGGTTATTTTCGTGGTACCAACCTGGAAAAAAGTTACCAAATCGATTTCTTTTTACTAATATAGTAGCAACATGTTAATAATTATTATTATTAATAATAGGCCGTTCTGTCTAACTAAAAAAACTTTCTTGTCAACAAACGCAGAGACACGTCAAAATTGCCTGGTTGGCAGCACTGTTTAACTTGCAATATATATCATCAAACTTGCTCCATGAAAAGGAAAATGATTGTACAATTGTTCTCATGCTATATCTGGCAGCAAACTTCACATCACCAAAATTACGTACAAATTGCTCCGTGTAAAGTGGTCTTAAGGGGCAGGGTGTCCAAGAGTTTTTAACACTTTTTGACAGGGGAAGAGGGGTCTAGAGCAATGTCACAACAAAATTAAAGTGGTATAATTTTTTATTCTTATCCTTGAGATTTACTCAAATTAATTTTTTATACTTCATTCAGCAAAGTTTTATCGAAAACATAATACAGCTAATACCAAAATTGTTTTTTTTTGTATATCAAAATTTAACGTGGCGTGGTGTAGTAGGGAGGGAGGTTAAAGTGGCCAAAAAATCCGGGAAAAATAAAAACTAAAATTTTAGTAGTTCCATAAAAAGTCCAAATATCTGTTGAATTATATAGATACCTAAAGAATTTAAGTTTTGCTTGCCCAAATTAAAATTATTAGTATTTAAATTAATTTAAATTAAAACTAGTTAAAACTATATCACTGTTTCTCGGACTAAAACAGTCTTTCCTAAAATCAATTATAACTGTAATTTAATTTAATTTCAAATTCCATTTTTGTTGAATTAATTATAGAAAAATATTGTTTTTAAATATATCTTCGCTTGTTATAAAATTCATGAAAAATTTTAAGAGTGCTGGCTCAAAGAAAGAACCGCAGTGAAAAATATTCCAACAGAAAGAAAAAAAAAATATTTATAATTATAAATAAATAGAGCTTTTTTATACTACGTCTTATTTAAGACATAATATGTCTTATATGAACACACATTTTATAGATATTATCCATAAGGAATTAAAAGTTTAATACGTTGCGGTCTAAGAGTCCACCGGTTACTACAATTTCTTTTTCAACAATTAATTCCAAAATTTTAGGAGGGTCCTTTCGCAGTAAAAGTTTCGCTTATCCAAGATAGATATTTTTTGTTTGCATACAATACACATTTACAATATTACTTTACACCTAAAACCTTTTATATGTTATTTTACTTTATTTATGATAAAAATTTACTTAGATTACCTTTTTTAATGTTTTATATAATTTTAATTGTTTTTTAATATTCCTTGTTTTATAAACAGACCATAATTGTTTGGTAGGAAGTTATATCTTTTATAATACTTTCCATACGTTACCTGTTTTATGTAGGGGAACAGAGGGCACAGTGAGTCATTGGGCACAATGAATCGTTGACTATAACTCTACCAATATTAGTTTTAGAAACGCCGCTTTATAATGGCGCGCTAATAAGACGTTTCTCTAGATAAAGGGTCAGTTGCCGGCAAACCTGCGTGGCGTGTGTTGAAGCGAAGAGGTGGCTGCATAAAATAAATAATGAAAGTATTTTTTTTGTTAATCTGTTAATTAGGTATATTTGTACTACTTTTACGTAAATTCCAGTGTAATTTGGCATTTTTATATTCTTTATTAACTCTTAAATAAGTGTGTTTACACAAATTTATCAGATATTTGGTATGTTTTTTTATGTCCACTTTGAACTAGTCTGGTTACTGGGGGGACACAGTAAGTCAAAGACCGATTGGACACAGTGGCTCATGATCCACTGTGCCTCAACTATGATTAAATGTTCCTGTATGTTTATAATTAAAATATTTGTAGGAATTTTGCTTTCCCATTTTGAAAATTTTCAAAATATAGGAAAGCCCTGTATTCGTGAAAAATTTTTTTTTGCGTATTTTTGCATTTTATGACGTTTTATGTCGATATAAATCAATTTCAAGCAAAAAAAATTGTTGGTCGATTGGTCGGTCTGTCCGTAAAATCTTGTTGATAACTTAAGAACGCTTTAAGTTAGAAACTTTGGCATACAGATATGTTACCAAAAGTTCTTGCTCGGGATTGTTCACCAAAAACAATCCCGATCGAGAAAAATATTTGTTTAAGAAAATTTGAATATTTCATTATAAGGGTTTTTAATATTGTTGAAATCGAATCTGATAATAAAAATATTCTAACACCACCCCCGCAGGGATGAGGGGGTAAATATTTTAAAATACTTTTCATATTTTCGTGAAAATTTGAATATGGGGTTTTTGAGGTTGCTAAAACTAAATATTGAAATTATTTTTTTCCAAATCCCTTAAAGGTGGTGATGATTTTTTTGAAAATTGGTTTATACAATATACAATCAATGTATACATTTAACATTGTATTTCAGGGTCTTGATTTACGTTAGTTTATTTTGACTTTTGTTTTTTTTTTCTTACTTAAGAGTTTCATTTTCAAGGTTTTCATTTACCTACGTAATTTTAAGTTTTGTTTTTTGTTACCAAAGAGTTTTATTTAAGTTTATTTAACTATGTAGGTATCTAAAATAAACTTTTTTTTTAATTAATAAATTGACTTAAATTATTTAAATATCACGATTAACTGTACCCCATACTGACTCACTGTACCCCTTGCAGTGATTCACTGTACCCCGTACTGGGGGCTCAGTGAATCAAATTATATACTGTCAAAAAAGTACTTGTAAAAAATCATGGTCTATTCATTTTTAATTTAAACCTGCAAATTATATTAGCTTAAAGATCAAAGAAACGTAGTATGAAAAAAAATCTGAGTTATTGTCAAAACTTTTAAAAATATGCGCTCTTAAAAAGTAAGTGACTCACTGTGCCCCCTGTTCCCCTATACCAATAGTTCTTATAAACTTAGAAACCGTTATAGTATTCAATAACACAATATTACTTAGTAACGTTGTAGTATAATTTACTAATGTTGCAGTATTATTTACTAAATGTGTATAATTAGATATCACATGTATCGTCTAGCTCTGTATTGCACAGCAGGTTGAGTAATAAAATATGAGTTTATAAGAACTGGTGGTATACAGGGCTAGGGGTCTTTAAAGCGCAGTTCTTTATCACGACTCTGTTACCGCGCCACCGTTACCGCGCAAGAAATTACCATAGACTTTGCCGCGCATAGACTTTACCGCGAAAGCCATTACCGCAAGGAAAATTGCCACGAGAGGGGTCAATACCGCTCATAGACTTTACCACAAAATCCTTAACCGCGCATAATTAAGTTTTAAAATTTTAGTTTTTTAAATTATTGCAGAAAAAAAATCAACATTTTATTGTACCAAGAAAAATATAACAAAAATAAAAAACACCTAAGTAGGTGCAAGTTATTTTAATTTAAGCTAATAGTAACACAAAAAAATAATAAATGCCACTATTTGATAGCCACTTTTGTAGGGGAAATTTTTACATAATTAGTAACTTGTCTACGAAATATATTTCCTTTTGCATCATAAATTTTTCAAAAAGGTAGTACCACGATTAACCTTTGCAAAGGTCCATGGGCTCGTCCCAAAAAAATGTAAAGCACTTAGGACGGAGGAAGTAGTATCCCTCCCTTACGGAGGGGTGATACTCACGAAATTGTCCAACAAAGGAAAACACAATAAAAATATTTAATAACTAGGTGGGTACCATCTGCTCGCATCTCTCACCAACCCCCTACTCGCTTCGCTCACCAACTCCCTGCCCGCTTCGCTCGCCAACCCGGGGATAATAAAAGTTGATAAAGGAAATAAAAGTTGACAGAGGAAAAAACTATTTTATATTATATAGAGGGGTACACCCTGCTTGCTTCGCTCACCAACCCCCTTGTTTAATAAAAGTTGACAGAGAATAAAAAAGGGAGACAGAGGAAAAAAAAAATTACATAATAGAGGGATAATTGTGGAAAAAACTTACATAAACAGAACACAAACACCGACAAAAACGGTACATACCCTCGGGAAGTCCCTGGGATGTACGAAGAACATACTGTATATCCTTAGGATACACAGGCAGTACCTTTTGGGATATCCTTGGGATATACGAGTAATGTCGTAGGACATGCGACATTGAGAGGACATTGAAAAGATATCCGGGGAATATTGTTTGCTGTATGGGATGTGGGATTAAGAACGAAAATTTTTATATTTTATTTCTATGTAAGGGTTTTTCCGCGGGACTGATGGCAATTTGGTTTAGGTTTCCCAAAAAAAACCGATAATTTGTATTTTTATTGATAAAGTGGAACGGTGTATAAAAATACAAATTATCGGTTTTTCTTGGGGAACCTAAACCAAATTGCCATCAGTCCCGCGGAAAAACCCTTACATAAAAATAAAATATAACAATTTTCGTTGTTAATCCCTGAATATATCTCTAGCAGTGAAAGACGAAACGTCGAAAAGTGAAAAATCTATTGACACGGTCTAAACTCAAATTAAAAGTTCTTTATATATTATGGCCGTGAAAGATTAAAATCTAAAATAGTTTCTGAGTGTAATAAAAAAAGCCTTATGTTTCATCCAACGCAATTTTTTTTAATGATTTTTAAAATAGTTTTTTTAGTGTAGCCAGACCTAGGTGTATTCCAAACTAATTTTAAAGTAACTTTTTTTATGGTCTTGACAAACTTTTATAATATACTTTGGCTTAAAATGTGATAAATCAATATTATGTTTTAGTCTAAACTTTTCAGAAATTTATGAAGCAAAGATGGGTTAATAAATAGGAATAGAATATTTTGATAAAACACCGAGAAAAAAAGTATGAATTATAATTACATATTTGTCTTTTATTACAGGTAATTTTACTTGAAAAAATGACGCTGATAGCACGTTTTCTTCAATTTTTTTTGTTTTTGGGGGTTACGTACTTTGGTAAAAAATGTTTTAATTTTGAAGAAAAAATGTCTTTTATTGCGGTTTAAACTAAACGTATAATACTTCTCTGCCGGGATGTAGGAATTAGCTCATGTTAAATTAAAAATTAAAAAATATATATGTAAGAATATGATATAATATTAGTATGTTAAAGTACTAGTTTCATAACATCTATTTTGCTCTAAAATTTAAAAAAAGTTACATTTAAATTGATGACTGATTTAGGGATTTTTGTTTTGGATTGGCATTACAGTTTACACCATGTTTAAAATTCTAAGAATAAATGATATTTTGGTATATTTTATAGTCATCTCTTCTCTTTTTTACTGCAATTAACCAAGCCACAATTTTAACATGGTAAAAATAACCTAAACACAAAATTTTGTAGAAAATTTAACTTTAAAGCGACATTGACATTTGCACGGAAAACGTCAAGCGACAGGCCAGGTCTGTTGCCAACCCAAAAGAACAAAAAGTACAGACCTCTTATGGGCCTTATAAAAGTCGCAAAATAGAAAATAGCATATTATGCTATAGCAAATAGCGTACACTTGCGAGCAAATAATTTAACTACACTTAAAATGTTCTTGTTTAAAACTGATGTTCATAAAATGTAATTAATTGCCATATATATTTATTTATTTAAGAACCTGAGAATTATTCGGGAAAAATTCGCTGTTATCATGAAAATTAGCTGTCTGGAAATAATTAAGACCGGAGTAATTATTTCTTTTGACAGCAAATGTGTAATTCGGAAGATAATTTTTTATCGATTTATAATATGTTTGTGGTATTGTCAAGTCGACCCGGGGACACACTGTATTAAAACAAATAAATAAAAGTGGCTATTATTAAATTAATGTTCTTTTAAACGGACAGATAATAGCCTACCAGATTGACCTATATAAAATCCACCCCATTAAAAAGGGTACACACGTGCATTAGCCCATGCTAAAGTAAAATAAATCTAATGTAAGAATATGCTATATAGCAAATGGACTACTTGATCTAATATTCGAAGAAGGATTTCCTTAACTAGGAAAACTTAAAGTAACTTCAATTAAGTTAAAAGGTGCCGAAAGGCTGCCATTTACATTAATTAACATCTATGACATTCAGAAATAGCTTGATAACGGCTTCCTTTTATGTCGTCCTCCAAAAAGGTCGATTGACTTACCTTATCGGTTTTCACACAAATTAACATCGTTATAACGCGTTTTTGTTCGGAAGATTTTTGTTACAGCTACACTGTTAAGTGAGTATTCCTACAGGGTGATTCTCCTTTGATTCTTCCTACGACGTTCATGACAATAACTTTTTTATAATTTATTAGTTCTTCAATATCAAAATATTGGACGGTTCTGACCGTCTTAATTTTAGTGATCAAGAAAAATTAAAAAGTCCAAACTTTTTTTTTTAGTATTTTGTGCTTTTCTAGATAATGGCTTGTGGCAACAAATCAACTCACTTTGTGAATACTATTTTTATAAACCCAAGTTGGGTAAACCTTAAGCTTAATCTTTTGTAAAGAAAGTTTCGTTCTACGGTTAACAATAAAAGCGACAGAGCACAAAATACTGGCAGATGCTTAAATTCTTAAAATCATAATAATATTTTTCTATTTTGCGACTCTTATTAGCTCATAATCACACGCATTTTGCGTGTTCTTATAGGCCCATAAGAGGTCTCTACTTTTTTTTCTGTTGGGTTGGCAACATAAAAAAGCCTATCTCTTGACGTTTTGCGTGCAAATGTCAATGTCGATTTAAAGTTTAATTTTTTACAAAATTTTGTGTTTGGGTTATTTTTTACCATGTTAAAATTGTGGACTGGTTAATTGCAGTGAAAAAAGAAGAGATGACTGTAAAATATATCAAAATATCATTTGTTCTTAGAATTTTAAACATAGTGTAAACTGTAATTCCAACCCAAAACAAAAATCCTTAAATCAGTTATCAATTTAAATGTAAGTTTTTTAAATTTTAGTACTAGTAACTTGTACTCGTGCGCTAAAAACGTATGTTATGAAACTAGTACTTTAATATACTAAACTTAAAGTACAAGAGGTCATGAACTAAAATCAAAAATTTTGATACATTTTGTTTTCAAATCTATTCGAAAACATAGTGCACATAAGAACAAAAATAAATACAACACTAAAAAAATACTATCATATTACCTACTTGCTCAGAATTTATATGTGGTAATTAACAAAACCATTTTTAGATTTTTTTTGAACTCAAAAGCACGTTTTTGAACAAAAACTATCACACTAACAAAAATTCGACTCAAAAGTGCCTGACATGATCAACTGTTTAAATATTTACCGGCACTATGCCCATAAAGTTTGTATTTTGATTATTAAAGATCTCAGGGGTCTTAAATGAAAGCCATAGCCAGTATGACGCTGGCTGTAAACTGTTACTACTCGCCCCCATCTCCCCTATAATGTATCGCAAAGCATTGCAATGGTTTACATTCGATAAACAATGTAAATTTATTATCTTTGGTCGATTGACTTACCTTATCCGTTTTCACACAAATTAAGACCGTTATATAACGCGTCTTAGTTCGGAAGATTTTTGTTACAGCTACACTGTTAAGTGAGTATTCCTACAGGGTGATTCTCCTTTGATTCTTCCTACGACGTTCATGACAATAACTTTTTTATAATTTATTAGTTCTTCAATATCAAAATATTGGACGGTTCTGACCGTCTTAATTTTAGTGATCAAGAAAAATTAAAAAGTCCAACCTTTTTTTTTTCAGTATTTTGTGCTTTTCTAGATAATGGCTTGTGGCAACAAAACAACTCACTTTGTGAATACTATTTTTATAAACCCAAGTTGGGTAAACCTTAAGCTTAATCTTTTGTAAAGAAAGGTTCGTTCTACGGTTAACAATAAAAGCGACAGAGCACAAAATACTGGCAGATGCTTAAATTCTTAAAATCATAATAATATTTTTCTATTTTGCGACTCTTATTAGCTCATAATCACACGCATTTTGCGTGTTCTTATAGGCCCATAAGAGGTCTCTACTTTTTTTTCTGTTGGGTTGGCAACATAAAAAAGCCTATCTCTTGACGTTTTGCGTGCAAATGTCAATGTCGATTTAAAGTTTAATTTTTTACAAAATTTTGTGTTTGGGTTATTTTTTACCATGTTAAAATTGTGGACTGGTTAATTGCAGTGAAAAAAGAAGAGATGACTGCAAAATATATCAAAATATCATTTGTTCTTAGAATTTTAAACATAGTGTAAACTGTAATTCCAACCCAAAACAAAAATCCTTAAATCAGTTATCAATTTAAATGTAAGTTTTTTAAATTTTAGTACTAGTAACTTGTACTCGTGCGCTAAAAACGTATGTTATGAAACTAGTACTTTAATATACTAAACTTAAAGTACAAGAGGTCATGAACTAAAATCAAAAATTTTGATACATTTTTTTTTCAAATCTATTCGAAAACATAGTGCACATAAGAACAAAAATAAATACAACACTAAAAAAATACTATCATATTACCTACTTGCTCAGAATTTATATGTGGTAATTAACAAAACCATTTTTAGAATTTTTTTGAACTCAAAAGCACGTTTTTGAACAAAAACTATCACATTAACAAAAATTCGACTCAAAAGTGCCTGACATGATCAACTGTTTAAATATTTACCGGCACTATGCCCATAAAGTTTGTATTTTGATTATTAAAGATCTCAGGGGTCTTAAATGAAAGCCATAGCCAGTATGACGCTGGCTGTAAACTGTTACTACTCGCCCCCATCTCCCCTATAATGTATCGCAAAGCATTGCAATGGTTTACATTCGATAAACATATAAAATTTATTATCTTTGGTCGATTGACTTACCTTATCGGTTTTTACACAAATTAACATCGTTATATAACGCGTTTTAGTTCGGAAGATTTTTGTTACAGCTACACTGTTAAGTGAGTATTCCTACAGGGTGATTCTCCTTTGATTCTTCCTACGACGTTCATGACAATAACTTTTTTATAATTTATTAGTTCTTCAATATCAAAATATTGGACGGTTCTGACCGTCTTAATTTTAGTGATCAAGAAAAATTAAAAAGTCCAAACTTTTTTTTTTTAGTATTTTGTGCTTTTCTAGATAATGGCTTGTGACAACAAAACAACTCACTTTGTGAATACTATTTTTATAAACCCAAGTTGGGTAAACCTTAAGCTTAATCTTTTGTAAAGAAAGTTTCGTTCTACGGTTAACAATAAAAGCGACAGAGCACAAAATACTGACAGATGCATAAATTCTTAAAATCATAATAATATTTTTCTATTTTGCGACTCTTATTAGTTCATAATCACACGCATTTTGCGTGTTCTTATAGGCCCATAAGAGGTCTCTACTTTTTTTTCTGTTGGGTTGACAACATACAAAAGCCTATCTCTTGACGTTTTGAGTGCAAATGTCAATGTCGATTTAAAGTTTAATTTTTTACAAAATTTTGTGTTTGGGTTATTTTTTACCATGTTAAAATTGTGGACTGGTTAATTGCAGTGAAAAAAGAAGAGATGACTGTAAAATATATCAAAATATCATTTGTTCTTAGAATTTTAAACATAGTGTAAACTGTAATTCCAACCCAAAACAAAAATCCTTAAATCAGTTATCAATTTAAATGTAAGTTTTTTAAATTTTAGTACTAGTAACTTGTACTCGTGCGCTAAAAACGTATGTTATGAAACTAGTACTTTAATATACTAAACTTAAAGTACAAGAGGTCATGAACTAAAATCAAAAATTTTGATACATCTTTTTTTCAAATCTATTCGAAAACATAGTGCACATAAGAACAAAAATAAATACAACACTAAAAAAATACTATCATATTACCTACTTGCTCAGAATTTATATGTGGTAATTAACAAAACCATTTTTAGAATTTTTTTGAACTCAAAAGCACGTTTTTGAACAAAAACTATCACACTAACAAAAATTCGACTCAAAAGTGCCTGACATGATCAACTGTTTAAATATTTACCGGCACTATGCCCATAAAGTTTGTATTTTGATTATTAAAGATCTCAGGGGTCTTAAATGAAAGCCATAGCCAGTATGACGCTGGCTGTAAACTGTTACTACTCGCCCCCATCTCCCCTATAATGTATCGCAAAGCATTGCAATCGTTTACATTCGATAAACATATAAAATTTATTATCTTTGGTCGATTGACTTACCTTATCGGTTTTTACACAAATTAACATCGTTATATAACGCGTTTTAGTTCGGAAGATTTTTGTTACAGCTACACTGTTAAGTGAGTATTCCTACAGGGTGATTCTCCTTTGATTCTTCCTACGACGTTCATGACAATAACTTTTTTATAATTTATTAGTTCTTCAATATCAAAATATTGGACGGTTCTGACCGTCTTAATTTTAGTGATCAAGAAAAATTAAAAAGTCCAAACTTTTTTTTTTTTTAGTATTTTGTGCTTTTCTAGATAATGGCCTGTGGCAACAAAACAACTCACTTTGTGAATACTATTTTTGTAAACCCAAGTTGGCTTAACCTTAAGCTTAATCTTTTGTAAAGAAAGTTTCTTTCTACGGTTAACAATAAAAGCGACTGAGCACACAATACTGACAAGGTGTATAAATTCTTAAAATCATAATAATATAACTATAGATCTATAAAGAACTTTCACTTTCGGGTTAGACCGTGTTAATAGATTTTCACTTTCCGACGTTTCGTCTCTTACTACTAGAGACATCTTCAGGGATTAATCTGAAACTAAGTTTCGAATTAACTTGTGTCACTATTTATGACGAGTTGTGGTTATTCACCCGTGACGAGGTTTTTCCTATCAAAGACTTCCATATTGAAGGTAAGTGGTAACCAGTGTCCCGATTGATATTGTTAGGATGCTTGATGATTTCTATCGATTCCCGTATCTTCCTTGGCATTTTTCTGTTTTATGTTAATATTTGTTTTGTTTCAGACAAATTGATTTTATGACCTGTTTCATGTACATGTTCGGCTACTGCCGATAAGGAAATTTGTTTCTTTCTTATATTGCGCTCATGCTCTTGAAGTCTTGTAGAAATTTTTCTCTTAGTTTCACCTATGTAAACCGTACCACAGGAGCAGGGTATTTTATATACGCCTTCTGAACTCAGGGGGTATTTTGTCTTTTGTTGAAGTCAAACATTGACCTAATTTTTGGTTGGACCGAAATATAGGCTTAATATTTGACTTCTTCAAAAGTTTACCTATTTTATCCGTGATACCGCTTACATAGGGAAGTATAACTTGTGTCTGTCTGTCATTGTCACTATTGTCCTGTTGTTTGGGTCTGGGATTTCTGTATTTGTATATGGTCTTATTAATGTCTTTTTTGGTATAACCGTTCATGGTCAAGGCTTTGGTTAGTTTAAGGAGTTCTGTGTCTAGGGAATTCTTGTCTGAAATTATGAAAGCCCTATGAACAAGTGAATTAACTACCGAGCGTTTTTGAGAGGGATGGTGATGTGAAAATGCGTTTAGGTATCTGTCAGTGTGGGTTTTCTTCCTGTATACCGAGTGTCCTATTAAGCCATTTTCCGTTTTGTAAACCAAAACGTCCAAAAAGGGAAGTGATCCGTTGTTCTCAATTTCCATCGTAAACCGTATAGATTTATGTTGGGAATTGAGGTGATTTAGAAAACCTTGAAGGCTTTCCATGCCATGGGGCCAAATAGCATAGATATCGTCTACGTATCTGCGCCAAATTTTAGGTTTTAATGGAAATGACTCAAAAGCTTTTTTCTCGAAGTATTCCATGAAAGCATTGGAAAGCCTTCAAGGTTTGGACTTTTTCATAAATAGTGACACAAGTTGATTCAAAACTTAGTTTCAGATTAATCCCTGAAGATGTCTCTAGTAGTAAGAGACGAAACGTCGGAAAGTGAAAATCCATTAACACGGTCTAAACCCGAAAGTGAAAGTTCTTTATATCTTAATGGCCGTGAAAGCTTAAAATCTAAAACTATAGATCTCTTCATGAACTAAAATCAAAAAATTTTATACCCTTTTTTTTAAATCTATTTGGAAACATAATGCACATAAAAAGAAAAATAAATACAACACTAAAAAAAAACTATTATCAACACTGCCGCGCATTAAATTCCGGACACCTAAAAAATTGACATTTTTTAAATTCAAATATTTCGAAAACTAATTAATGGATTTGACTGATTCTATTTTTTTTTGAAGCTTAAACATCCTCTACTTCTGTTTGTTTTAAGAATGATTAAAATTTTTTTTTCGTATTTACAGCAACAAATAATGTACAACTATGTTTTTTACCCCATCTTCTAGGACTTGCATGGTACGCCACTAAAACTGTTTATCAAATTATTAAAGTCTTTCTTATTTCCGCAGTTTTAATGAATATTTTCTTTTTTATTTTTTTTTACATTTTTACTGCTGGTTTTGGAGATATCAGGATTTTCCTGAAAGTTGTCATTTTTTCAGTTAACTTAAAAAGTACTACATGAATTTGATTGATGGTGTGCTTTAAATTTGAAGCTTAACCGAGTTACGTTTTTCTTCTAATCAAGTTTATCAATAACATAAATTGGGTTTGAAAAAAAAATAGGGTCACTCCGTCCGGCGGCAGTTCTGCGAAAGCCTTCGTCAGGCGGCAATAAAAAGTTGCCCCGGGATGAAGAAACTGTAGAAGAAGAAGTAAAAGACATCAGCCTAGAAAAAGAAGTAAAAGACACGCGTTCAAATAAAAAACTCTGCTGATTTAGTACTTTTTGAGATGACTGAAAACATGACAACTTTCAGGAAAATCCTGATATCTCCTAAACCAGAAGTAAAAATGTAAAAAAATAAAAAAGAAAATATTCATTAAAACTGCGACAATAAGAGATACTTTAACAGTTTGATAAACAGTTGCAGTGGCGTACCATGCAAGTCCTAGAAGATGGGGGTAAAAAACATAGTTGTACATTATTTGTTGCTGTTAATACAAAAAAAAATAATCATTCTTAAAACAAACAAAATTAGAAAATGTTTAAGCTTCAAAACAAAAAAAGAATCAGTCAAATCCATTAATTAGTTTTCGAAATATTTGAATTTAAAAAATTTCAATTTTTTAGGTGTGCGGAATTTATTGCGCGGCAGTGTTGTTGCTCAGAAATTAACAAAACCATTTTTAGAATTTTTTGGAACTCAAAAGCACGTTTTTGAACAAAAACTATCACACCAACAAAAATTCGACTAAAAAGTGCCTGACATGATCAGGCACTATTAGATAGTATACTACTACTAGTACTGTGCCCATAAAGTTTGTATTTTGTTTATTAAAGATATCAGGGGTCTTAAATGAAATCCATAGCCAGTACGACGCTGGCTGTAGTTTTCCAGAAACTGTCACTACTCGCCCCCATCTCCCCCATAATGTATCACAATGCATTGCAATGGTTTAGATTCGATAAACAATGTAAATTTATTATCTTTGGTTGGTCGCATGGGAGCTTTTGTGCAGCTTTCCAAAGCTATGCACAACTGGGTGTCTATTAAATCTGTTTGTAAATGAAACGTTTCCTATTCTGTTCGGAAAATCGTTTTAACTGTTGACCACAAAAGCCTTTTGTGGTAAATCGCAAAAATTATTTTGTGAAAAGATATTGTGTCTACACAATAGGGCATTTTAAAAAACCCGTTTTCTTTTTACGATTTATTAAAATAGACCCAAAAAAGTCCAAAATGATCAAAATTTGCGTTACGTTATACTTGAACCTTCCCTTAGAATGTCATAAGATGTGGAGAAAATTTGAATAAAAATAGGTGATAAAAAATGCCTGTCTGTCTGTCTGTATGTAAACCTTATAATTTTGAACGGAATGTCCGATTTGAAAAATTCTTTCATCAAACGATTCAGGACCTTTTCTATTTGCATCACATCAAATATGGTTAACAGTAGCCTAAGGCAAGGGGGGCAAAATGGACAAAACTATAATTTTTTGCATAAATGAAAATAATGTTTAATTCCCTACAAAAACAAACGTGATCATTTTTATCGTAGGACTATTAGATTCCGAGATATAGGCATTTTAATAAATTTTGATATATTTTTACATTTTTAGATGTCAAATTTTGACATAGTAAAATTTCACTCATAGACCTGTAAAATTCATTTCAGTAAAAATGTTACATGACACTTAAAAAATTATAAACTTATAAAATGTTTATTGGATCACGTTTTTAACAATGATCTAGGCCTAAAATACGGATTAGTTGCAAGTTTTATTGCACACGGCATTCCCAAAATCCTCTAAACAACAAAAATATAGAGGAAAACCATAGGCAGTAACCGGTTTTTGGTTAACCGGTTGCGGAAATTACCTCAGACCGGTTTTTGGTTAAAAACGGAAGCAATAACCGGTTAAAAACAGGTTTAAACCTTAAAACAATTCTCATTTCAATTTCTTTGCTTTTTGTAAAAAAAATGTTACTTGAAAAATGGGAGGGGGTGGGGGGTCTTGAAAATGTTACGCCGCGTTACATGGTGGGGGTCAAAAATGGCCAAATTTTGCGTTACGTAATACTTGAATGTTCCCTAAGGGCCATTATATTTACCTATTTAAAAAAAAGTCCCGAAAACTAAAACTGATATTAAAGCTGTTATAAAAAATAGAAAGTGAAGATGAGCTAAAATAAAATAATAAATACAATAATTATCTGGCATTTAGGGTTTACAAGATTTTATTTTTTAAACTTTTTTTAGCAGTATTTTTTTTTAAATATACTAGGGGGTACCCCCTGCTCGCTTCGCTCGCCAACCCCGGGTTTTTTCCTCTGTCAACTTTTATTCGCAGGGGGTATAAAAGTTAATGAAAAAAAAACTATTGTTGACAGAGGAAAAAACTATTTTATATAATAGACCGATGTATTTAATTAAGTTCCGGAAATCAGGGGGGGGGGGGATTTTACAAGACCCTATATCCCCCTTGTAAGACATCGTAAGATTTTTGACAACCCTCCTCCTAAAAAAAATAGTATATTCGGTTAAAAAATATGATTTTTCTTTCAATAATATTTAGATAATATTTATAATAAAAAAATTATGAAGGTTATTAAGTGCCCACTAATAAGCTTTATTGCTCATAATCTTCGAGGAAAAATGACATATGAAAATGCTATATAAATAAACACAAGTTTTATATTTCATTGAGTATTTTTTAAGTGAATCATTTAAATGGGAGAAATATTTATAAATATATAAGTAATTTTCAATTATAGAATTTCAAAGTCAAATTTGAAGTGTTTTTTTTTGTAAATATCCGAAGGCATATCGACAGTTTTTTTTTTAACAAATTACACTAGGCAACAAATCTCAACTTTTTTTTTTGCCCCGATCGGAAAGTAAATTTTTCTTACTAATTCGAGGGCGTTGAAACCGAATCTGACCTTAGAAAAATTTGAGCACCTAAAATTTTTGAGATAATAGTCCAGGAAATAATGACGTTTTTTTTCAAAATCATTAAAAAAAAGAGTAGGATTTTGAAAATTTTAGGGTATATTAAAAAAAATACGAGGAACTCAAAAATATATATGCCAAGGACCTACTGTTAGAGTAAGTACGCGAAAAAAAAATAAAAAGCTTAAAATGAAAGTGCAGAGTTTACTTAATTGCTCTTTTGTGGCAAAACTATCAAATCTGTATAAAAATTTTATGAGACTTAATTTGTAGATTATAAAATTTTCTAGAAAAATATTTATACAAATGTTTTTTTATTTTGCTTAGTTTGTTCGTAAAAAGTAAATAAATGAGAAAGAAACAAAATTAAAGTACACAGTGTAAACTTTTTTCCAGAGCCCAAAAAATATATTTTTCTTATCAATTTAAAGGCGCAGAATCCAAATTTGACCTTGAAAAAAATCCAGCAGGTCTTATTTTTTAAATTTTAGTACAGACAATTTAAAAATAATTTATAATAATAATAATTTATAATATATTGTGTATTTTTTTGTTGTTTTTTTTTTTAATGGTTCTACATCATAAAAATGTTACTTTATTACATAAGAACCATATTACGTAACTTTTTTTAGTTCATTTTTGACCCCCTAGTAATGATTTTTGTAAATTTTTAGCATGAGTACGTGGCGATAAGTTTGTCCGCTTATGCACCCTTCTCCTTACCCTCCACCCCTACTTAGTTTTGTCACATTATCAATTTTTTTTTAATATATTTTTTTCATAATATCCCTATTTATTCTACCTATGAATTTAAAGTTTCCATGTTTTAAGTTGGGTATTTTTTAACTAATATTGAGTCGCCGAATTTAAATTTGTCCTCGGAATATTTTTATCTCCCATGATTTTAGAACAAACTAGGGATAAAATAATGATTTTTTAACATTTTTATCTTATTTTTCTCAGAAAACTTAGGTAATAGAAATATTCTGAGGCCAGATTCGGTTTCAGGGAACCAAGATTAGTTAAAAAACATATGACAAATCAGGGCAAGAAACCGTGTTGCCTAGTGTTATTTGTCTTACAAAGGTTTCAAGAAAAAGCAAACAATTTTATTTTAAAATAGCTGTAACTTCTCAAAAACTTGATATTTGAGATAAAGTTTGGAACATTGACGTCATGAATTCAGAATACCTTTACACAGTACTTAAGAATCGGAATCTGTAATCTGAATCTGTAATCTGAATCTGTAATCCTTGAAGAAGAATTTTTATTTTTTTTTAGACCAGTGTAAAAAATGCACAAAAATGATTAAAGCTGTGTAGCAAATTGGACATAATTTTTACCCTACGATTAATAATAATATTTTTTTTTGCCTCCTTGCCTTCCTTGCCGTACCGCAATGTTAACCATATTTAAGGTCACGCAAAATACAAAGGTCCTAAATCGTCTATTGAAAGAATTTTTGAAATCGGACATTTAGTTTAAAAGTTACAAGGTTGAAAGACAGAAAACAGACAGACCGATATTTTTTAACACCCACTTTTTTCACATTTTCTCGACGTTTCATGACATTTCAAATCCAAAAATGCAAAAAAAAATTAATTAGAAAAAAAATATACGAACTTTGGCGTTGGAGATACGGATTTTTGTAATGTAGTGACTATAATTAATAATTTTACTACTATATATAAAATATATATTTCTATTTACTGCTCTACAGGCACGTCCTATGAACATAGTACAATAAATTATAAAAAACGCAAAAAAAACGATCAGTCCTGTCGATTTTTTTATATTTGCCTAAATTGCTTCTTATAGTGTGTTTAATCAATTTATGAAAAAAAATCAGGGGTCGGAAACAAAAAGTTAAAATTTGCAAAAACCACCGTGTAATAGGTACCAACTAAAAATATAAAAAAATCAGTCTCATTTATTGGTGCTAAACTTTACAATAAACTACCAAATATCTATATTTATAATATAAATATTATGTATAATAATGTATGTGTAACTTTGTGTAACTTTGACTTGAGAGTCCGCCGATTGGTGTTTTTTTTGCTTCTTCAAAAAATAGTTATACTGTGCGATCCAGAAGTCACCCCCTCTTAGCTTATTAACCAGTTGAGATATCGACTTAAATTTAAAACGCTTAAATAAGACAACTTAAACCATCTTTTGGCATATATTCGATATTTGTAGTATAGGAATTTCACCTAAAATCGTTATTTCAGTCGATTCATAAATCAATTAGTATTTTATATAGTTTAACTTGAAAACCGAAAATCTTTTCCTGAAACCTTTGCCAAAGTGAAAACCAATTTTGTTTTGTAGTTTTCGCAGTGTCATGTCAGCAAACATCCTGAAAGAGCTGACTGAAAATAGAACATATCGTTGATTAGACTGCAAAAAGATCTCACAAAGTTTTATAATCATGTGTGATTTTTTCAATTTCAAATAGAAAGCAAAGAAAACGAAAAATAAACATGTCAACTCTACATCGTTTACTTTTTATGTTATATAGGTTGTTTTGAAAAAACCCGAACATGAAAAACAGGGATAACGCGATAAAATCGAGGCTGACGTGAATTTGCATAAAGTAGTTATATCTGCAGAACACGAAGACTTCGCTTGGTATGATTATTTTTAAAAATTATAGCAAATGTTCCTGAGTTATTAAAGAAAAACCAATTTTTTTAGCCACTTTCTGAGGGGATTAGATCCTTTACGACGCATTGTTAGACATATGTTTATAGGAACTTTTTTTCATATTTTCCTATGTAGAATAACCCCTTAAAATTAATGACATCATTTAATGGACATCTTGTATTTTTAATACTTACCACTAAATATTGTTTTGAAATATAACCAACGATATAATGGCGTTTAATTGCGCGAAAAACATTTATTAAGGCCACTTTTACACACTTTTGAGTGTGAATAGGGTATTAATTTATATCTGCGGACATTGTTTGTTGGTTGCGGACAACGTAATTTAGTGCTTTTCTGTCCTTCATATAACAAAGTACAGTATTTTCTAGTCAGAAATTATTTGTAACGCTTTTAAATCTTTCAACTTTATATAATGTACAGTCTATTCAACAAGAGCGTGTCTTCAATTTTTTTTCTATAAAAGATATTTATTTATTCATTTTTTTACATTAAAGTAGATAAAAAATGCTATTTCTCTCCTACTAAGTACACCGTGAAATCTCAGTTGTTATCCAGAATCGCTTGAAACCTTTTTGGCATACTTTATGCGCATTTTACTCTCAGCGACCCCCATTTATCACGAATGGCTACTGCGAGCTGCTTCAAACTCAGCAGTTTAGTTCCTTCAACCGAACTTGGACATCAGGAGAACCAGAAATGGACTTTTTGGACGATCTGATACTATACGGATGGGTCCAAATTGGAGTCAGGAGTTGGTGCGGGCATACATGGGCCGGGATGCCAACTATCGATACCAATGGGGAAAACTCCACCCATTTTCCAGGCGGAAGCATACGCCATAAAAATTTGTGCTCAAGAATGCCTGAATAAGGGCAAAAAATATGCATATTCTCGGATAGCCAAGCAGCTTTAAAGGCACTAAACTCATCTACATTTGGGTCAAAGCTTGCCTGGGAATGCTACGAAACCCTCAAACAACTGGCAGAAACCAACAAGGTTTCCTTGATGTGGGTGCCAGGACACGAGGGTGTTGATGGCAATGAGGCTGCGGACTCTCTCGCGAGAGAGGGAGCATGCGCTCAATTTATTGGCCCTGAACCTTTCTGTGGCTTTAACAAAAGCCATCAGGTAGAGGCAATTAAGAGATGGGAAACCAAAATCAAAACTCGATATTGGAAAGACCAAAACTTAAGACAGGCCAAAATATTCATAAAATATGAACCTAAACGAACAAGAAAATTACTCGATCTCAGCAAGGTGAACCTAAAGTATAGGTCTGTTAACCGGACAATGCCCGTTAAGATATCATCTTAAAAAAATGGGAAAGTCTGAAATCGACATTTGCCGTCTATGCTCAGAAGCACCAGAAACGGCCGAACACATTATGTGCTTCTGCGAAGCCATTGCTCGCAAAAGGCTACAATATCTAGAACAGGTATACCCAAGACCTGCAGGTATATCCCAAGTAGCCCCCAAAAAACTCTTAGACTTCTTTGAAAGCCTAAAGTTTGATGTGGACTAAATTGCAAAGGGGATTTACAATAGATCTCATTGGTCGCAGTGATTTGAAAGGCAGTACCATGCCTCACAACCCCACTTATATTGTATTGTATTGTATTGTAGTTCCTTCAAGTTTGGACTTCAAAAGTCCCCACACTTTTTCGATCGGATTTGCAGCCGGTGGTTGTGAAGGCCAAAGTAACGTAGTGATACCGTTTTTCCTCTTCTAAACGGTGCATAGTCGACTGTGGTGTTTTGGATCATTGTCCTCTTGCAATATCCTATCTTTATTTTTGGATCTAAACATCCTTTTTACTGACTTTATAAGTCCACGCTGGTAATTTTTCATTTACCTTTTAAAATATGAGCCCGTCTATATTTATTGAAATTTAACAAAGGAATTTCGCTTTAAATCAGTTTTGAGACTGCTAATTAGCAGTCTAATTATAATTAGCCTTCATGATTTTACTTCCATAAGAATCCAAGTATAGCCTTCACGAATTCACCACTTTTTGCAATTATGGCGAAGGCGCACATACAGGGTATGTGTAAACAACAATAATATTATGTATATAACATATTATGTTATATATTGTATATATATATATATGGGTTATTCCATGTCAAATCGCAAATGGCCGCCGTCAGAATTGGGTCAATGCTATTAGGACGTACAAAAATTCAAATTGTAGATATTTTAACGTGGAATCGAATGCCGTGTGGTGTTTTTAGTAATCATTGATTCTTTGCCAGTAATACTGTCAAATCTGACCTCGCTGACAAAAAATTTTATTGACATTCGAGTGGCGCGGAGAATTTAATCAACGGATTACAATGAAACTTGGTACTCGGGGGTTTTGGGGGTCGCTGATCACGAATTCAAGATCAGATTTTCAAAATTCGTAGATGGCGCCACTTTTTGGCGCATGTGCAGAAGGAAAGTGATTGAGAATTGGCTGGTTACCACGAAATTTGGTGTTCGGGGGTTTCGGGGGTCGCTAATCACGAATTCGGGGTCAGATTTTCAAAATTCGTAGATGGCGCCACTTTTTGGCGCATGTGCAGAAGGAAAGTGATTGAGGATTGGCTGGTTACCATGAAATTTGGTACTCGGGGGTTTTGGAGGTCGCTGATCACGAACCTAAGGTCAGATTGTCAACACTCGTAGATGGCGCCACCACATCGCGCATGCGCACTAGAAAAAGTCTGACAATCCGTACTCGGGTCGTTTTGGCGGTACTTCCTCGGTTTCAAGTACCGAAAGTATTTCAAACTGACTCAATGCAATCCAACACAACCAAACCTAACCTAACCTCATCCAGTCTGATGGAACCTCAGCCAACCTACCTCAAACTAAAACTAAACAAACTAAAAAGTCCAAACCAAAAAGAAAAAAAAAACAAAAAAACAAAAACAAAATGGAACTAGTACCTCTCCACGTCTACATCGTTAGTTCTAGGTCACGCTGAGAGAGAGGAAATCTGACTATTCGATGTCAGATAATGAATAATCAAATTTATTTCTTCCGGAGCTGAATAATCATCTTAACAATACTACACTTCTGCTCAAAAATATCGGCCCACCTAAAAAAATACACATTTTTGAATGCAAATATCTCCAAAACTATTTAATGGATTTATTCGATCTTTTTTTTATTTTGAAGCTTGAACTTTTAGCTCTTACTTACTGGAATAAAAATTATCAAACATCTTTTTTTATACCGGCAGCAATGAAAAGTGCACAGCTATGTTTTTTTACTGCACCTTTCGATATGCGCATGGTTCGCCACTGCATATTTTTTTAAAATTTAATTAATTGATTTTATAGCCTAATTAAATGGAAGTAATCTCTTCTTAAATTTTTTAATTTTCCTTTTCTCGTTTAGGAGATATAAGGTTTTTTCTAAAAATTTACATTTTTGCAAGTAACAAAAAAACTACGCAATGGATTTAATTGATTTTTTTTTTAATTTGAAGCTTAAATCGTAAACTTTTATTTATTTAATTTAGGTTTCTGTTGGAAACATGTTTAAACTGAGTTTACATTGCTTAAATAGTCATGTTTTTTTTACT
>OY294045.1:11721975-11830127 GCA_958510825.1 Brachypterus glaber
ATGTATTTAAATAATTAAAATAGTTTTTAAAATTAATGATAATTACTAAATTTTCAATAAAGATTTTATAATTAACTAGGTCTAAAAACTTTTAAAACACAATAAATTATTTATATATAATTGATTTGATAAAATATACCTCTAAGTACATTCAATAACTATATCTAATTATTATAAATAAATAAACATTAATTAAAAAATAATCTATAAATTATCTAGTAAAAAATATCATTAAATCTTATTGGATATTTTTTATTAGATTTTATAGAATATTTTCTTCAGTTTTAATAGAATTAATTTTTTTAATTACAACACATGTTGTCCAAACCGGACAAAAACCGATAAAGTTGTACCTTTGAAAAGGGAGGTAAAAAATAAAAAAAAAATATCCAGTGAGGCGGACGACTGCCCTTCCTTATTGAAATGGTAATTTTCGTCCCATTGGCTACAGATTTTTTTATCCGCGACCCAGTTTTATCGGAAATTATAATTCACAAATTTTACATTTTTATTAAATTTTGTTTACATCAAATACCAATTTTAAATATAGGTCATATTGACAAAAATATTTGAAATTTAATAAAATTATTCGATATTTTGGCAACAATAAGATCAAGAAATGTCTATTAGGAAAAACATGTTTTTAAATATTAATCCACTTTTTACGATACGAATAAACATAAAAGCAGAAGGTTAAAGAACTGATTTATAAATAGAATTCACGATTCTTTTTGAAAGTCTGAAAACAGTGACATTAATTAGCTGAAAAATAATCTAAATAGCGCGAGTTAGTTATTAAAAGAGGCCCGTGTAGCCCAAGTTAAAAAACTCTACAGGCTTCATTTTTAATAACAAAAGTAAAAAACCACTTTTCACAATTTTTTACTAAATTTTACATATTTATATTATTTTTAACTAATTTTACCTAATTTTAATTCTTTTTAACCAGTATTAACTAATTTTAAATAATTTTAACTAATTTAAACTAATTTTAACTAATTTTAAAGTTTAGTTGAACCAATAATTTACACTAAACTAACTAAGAATTTAACCAATAAAAGGGAATATGAAAAGTAAGTCTGACAACTAATTTTAACTAATTTAAACTAATTTTAACTAATTTTAAAGTTTAGTTGAACCAATAATTTACACTAAACTAACTAAGAATTTAACCAATAAAAGGGAATATGACAAGTAAGTCTGACAACTAATTTTAACTAATTTAAACTAATTTTAACTAATTTTAAAGTTTAGTTGAACCAATAATTTACACTAAACTAACTAAGAATTTAACCAATAAAAGGGAATATGAAAAGTAAGTCTGACAACTAATTTTAACTAATTTAAACTAATTTTAACTAATTTTAAAGTTTAGTTGAACCAATAATTTACACTAAACTAACTAAGAATTTAACCAATAAAAGGGAATATGACAAGTAAGTCTGACAACTAATTTTAACTAATTTAAACTAATTTTAACTAATTTTAAAGTTTAGTTGAACCAATAATTTACACTAAACTAACTAAGAATTTAACCAATAAAAGGGAATATGAAAAGTAAGTGTGACAACTAATTTTAACTAATTTAAACTAATTTTAACTAATTTTAAAGTTTAGTTGAACCAATAATTTACACTAAACTAACTAAGAATTTAACCAATAAAAGGGAATATGACAAGTAAGTCTGACAACTAATTTTAACTAATTTAAACTAATTTTAACTAATCTTAAAGTTTAGTTGAACCAATAATTTACACTAAACTAACTAAGAATTTAACCAATAAAAGGGAATATGACAAGTAAGTCTGAAAACTAATTTTAACTAATTTGAACTAATTTTAACTCATTTTAGCTAATTTTAACAAATTATAACTAATTTCAACTAATTTTAATTAACTAACTAGTTTTTAACTGATTTTAACTAACTTTTACTAATATTTTATGATAATAATAATTATTATTAGTTCTTACTAATTTTTATTAATTTAAAAAAAATATACTAATTTAATTTTTAGTATTTTTATTATTTTTTATTCATTTTTAGTAATTTTAACTTATTTTAACTAATTTTACGAAGTTTTAGAATTATTGCTGATTTTTACTTATTCTTAATAATTCATTCTAATTTTTACAAACGTTTACTAATTTTGGCACCCCCTATCGCGTAATACATTACATCATTACATTTTTGTTTAACCTCGTACTATTCTACTTAATTAAGCATCCAGGACTTGTGTGGCCTAGTAGTAGAGGGAACTACCGGCTTTAATTGACTTTCGAACCAATTTATAGGGAGTGTCCGCTTCACTTACGCCTTCGCCAAATTTAAATTATTAATTAACTGAAACAGGCAAATCGGCGCCGGTGAGAATCGAACTCACGCTATTTGGGTAGTAAACTCGTCAAGTACGACGCGGTAGTCCACTACACCAATCCTCCCATATAACCTGATTGTAGAATTTTAAAATTAAAAGTATTTTTACTAATTTTTACTGGGTACTTAATTTGGTCATATTTTTAATATTCATATATGAATAAATCGTTATTTAAAATAATTACCAGCAGTAATTTATTGCTGTGGTATACTATTTCCATGAATATGTAGATAATCGATAAGGTAAGTAATAAATCAATTTAATGTACTTATAGTAGATAGTTTCAGTCAAATAATGTAAAATTTATTCTGTTTTTAAACACAATAAACATCGGCATATTTATTTCGGCCGGCCGGTTGTCGAAAATATCCTGCTATAGGAGTCACTCTATCTAGCAGCAGTTTTATTTATTTATTTATTATTTTATTTATTTATTTAATTTTATAGTGATACAGGAACCTTTATATAAAGGTAGTTTATACCTAACACTGTTTCTTATTACAAAAATTTTAAATGATATAATTATAAATCCATTTGACATTTTCTCAGGACATTTCTTCTTATTTTATTCAAATATCTTTATGTAAATGCATCATCTTCAGTATATGATGTGCATAGGCAGTTGTTGTATATAATTAAGAAGAACTCCATAATTATTCCAATATTGTACCGAAAAATCGGTTGAAAACTGTTACAAAAATATTGACATGACAGTTGTTTATATTTATAACAATAATAATAATGATCTAAGGCTATTTTTACACGATTCACTCACCGCAGTAATGAGGAGAATCCAGCGCATGCGCACTGATTTTCTTATTTTTGTTTTAACGTATGCCAAAAATTATTTTAAGCTTATGTAACATTCTTTTGCAGAATTTTACAAAAATATCTACTTTTTTTCTTATGCATATTGTTACACCAGGCGAGAATTTACTTTTTAATTAGCTAAAGCTAAATTATTTAGCCTAAATATCCTATTTGATTCCTAAAATATATCTGTATCTGAAAAATGCCTCCAATTAAAAAAAAACACCAAACCAGCAAACTACCAAACCATTATTAACGTAAACCAACGCATTCCATTAAAAAAAACACCAAACCAGCAAACTACCAAACCAAACCATTGTTAACGTAAACCAACGCCTCCCATTTAAAAAAACCAAAACACCAAACCAGCAAACCAGCAAACTACCAAACTCCTACTACCAGTACACTAGTTTTTTTGTTAGAATATATAGCAAAATATTGTTAAAATACTCAAGAATTTCTGTTTGATTTTTTAATGGGGGCATTGGTTTACGTTAACAATGGTTTGGTTTGGTAGTTTGCTGGTTTGGTGTTTTTTATTTAATGGGAGGCATTGGTTTACGTTAACAATGGTTTGGTTTGGTGTTTTTTTTTTTTAATGGGAGGCGTTGGTTAACGTTAATAATGGTTGGTTTGGTAGTTTGCTAGTTTGGTGTTTGTTTTTTTAATGGGAGGCATTTTTCAGATACGATATTTCAGAATTTAGAAGGCGATATATTTTAAGAATGAAATAGGATTATATCTAGGCTAAATAATTTAGCTTTAGCTAATTAAAAAATAAATGCTTGCCTGGTGTAACAATATGCATAAAAAAGTAGATATTTTTGTAAAATTCTGCAAAAGAATGTTTCATAACCTTAAAATAATTATAGGCATACCTAAAAACAGAATCGGTGCGCATGAGCTGGATTCTCCTCATTACTGCGGTGAGTGAATCGTATTTTTAGATAGATTGGATACGTCATACAAAGAATATATAGCGTGATTCACACAAATCACGCGTTATTTGACTTAATTATTATAGTAATGAAAGTAAAAATTTTACCAGTTTACCAGAAAGTCCATTCTCTTACAAGAGAATCGCCGCTATATGGAGTGACTTTGGTTGCTATAAAATTAGCAAGTAAAATGCAATTGCAATTTAGTCATTTCCCAAAACAGAGTTTCAAATTGTTGTAAGTTCTAAGCCCACATCGCATGATAGGAAGTTGTTTGGGTATTTTCAGATTGTTTTCCTCCCATTACCATATTATAAAATTAAATTAGTTAAATATATGTATATTTATGTCGGACTAGTTTTAGGAAATGTGGATATACTTTAACCATTGTATATTACATTAAAGAGAAACAATAGACTATCGTCAAAAGTCCATTGTCCAAGTCCAAAATTAATTTATATCCAAAATTCATTTTCGTCCATAATTTTTGAATTAAGATAAATACACGATTTATTTCATATTTAAAAGCCAGGGGCCCTTTATAAACAGAACGGACAAGTCGGGACCCTACTGGGGATGACCGATTTTTTCTTAGTCATCAAACTTTTCACTAGTGGTGAGGCTTTTTCTTTTTTCATTGGTGATAATCTTTTTTTAGTCATCGACATTTTTGCAAGGGATACAGATCTTTTCACAGGTAGTCATAAGTTTTAATGTATTTTTTTTAGTATCTTGGGTGGAGGGCCGCGTCTAAAATTCGTACAAAAGAGTTCCTTTTTGCAAAGAGTTCCTCAGAGTTCCTCCGGAGTTCCTCGGAGTTCCTCCGGAGTTCCTCCAGAGTTCCTCCTGTGTTCCTTAAGAGTTCCTCTCTGGAAGGGGTAATTTTTGGGATAAATAAGCCGTAGAAATTACCGCTATCCAAGCACTACTGCCAATAAGGCACCCTCAAAAAAAAAAGCTTTGTCCCTGACGGTTTCTACCAAACTTGTTTCTGACCGCGTCTGAAATTTGTACAAAAGAGTTCCTTTTTGCAAAGAGTTCCTCAGAGTTCCTCTAAATTCCTTCGGAGTTCCTCCGGAGTTCCTCGGAGTTCCTCCAGAGTTCTTCAGAGTTCCGCAGAGTTCCTCGGAGTTCCTCCGGAGTTCCTCCAGAGTTCTTCGGGGTTCCTCCAGAGTTCCTCCTGAGTTCCTTTGGCTTGTACAAAAGATTTTCTCGCGGTCAGCCCCTCGGACGCCCCTATTGAAATCACAATTTTTGTATAGCACAATTTTGTGGTCTGCTAAAAAACCCTAACTGTTTTGGATTGCTCTCCTTTTGCGGCACTATTTTTGTCTGCGCTGTTCTTTTTTTACTGTTTTATCCTCTTTTATTTAATGGAAAACTATTATTTTAAATTTTGTAGATGGCCCAGGCGTAGTTTTCCCTACATTTAGAAAAATAGTTATTTATGGTACTAGTGGGTAAAGTAAGATATTGCCCATGAGAAAATTAACCTGCGAGGCGTCAGCCAAGCAGGTTAATTTTCGAGAGGGCAATATCGGTTTACCCATGAGGGCCATACAAGGTTTTATCCAATAAATAGCTTAGGAATTCATATTTTTATTAAAAATTTTAATGACATTTACAAGAAAATAATTTGACAAGCGACAGTGGGTAAAATAAATAATTATCCACTCAATAAAGTAAAAGCCACGCGGGGGTTATTATCGAGTTTATCTATTTAAAATAAAGCTGGTAATTGTCTTATTATCTGTATGTATTGGATAAAACAATATATTTTGGGTATTTTGGAATATATTTTTTAATTATAATTTTAAGCATTATCTAATTTGTTAAGATTGTGAAACCTAATCTTAATATGAATTTTTGGTTTAGTATAAGTTGCCAAATTAATACACACAATCATAAATAATTTTTGTATTAAAAATAATTGACCTAAAATAAAAATAACTATAATAAATATTTTTTAGAGTTATTAAACAATAAAGATAAATTTGTTATTATTAGAGCTTGGTTCGAGGTATTCATTTACCGGGGACTTTCAAAAAGTAATTTTTAAAGTAAATAGACACTTTAAACTGTCCTAGTTGGAATACGGAAAAGAAATAAATAAAAAACAGATATTTGTATTTTTTTTTCAAAAATATTTCTTTTTTCGAAAAAAGGAATAGGCATTTATTTTTTTTATAATAAATTTATTTAGGAAAGCATACATTTTAAGCATCAATCAAGCGAACAATTGTGTTATTATGATTTTTTAAATAAAAGCCGTACGGAAAAAATATAATTTAGTAATTATTATACCAACAACTTAAAAAAATACACTATTGGGCGGTTTGCGCAGTCATTAACATTAAACTTACTAAGAATTGGACCAATGAAATGAAATGTGTCAAATAATTCTGACATTTCATTGTTCAAATTGAGTTTTAACCTGAACGTGTTAATGACTGGAACTCATCCATAAAGTAAGATATTGCCCATGAGAAAATTAACCTGCGAGGCGTTAGCCAAGCAGGTTAATTTTCGAGAGGGCAATATCGGTTAGCCCATGAGTGCCATACAAGGCTTTATCCAATAAATAGCTTAGGAATTCATATTTTTATTAAAAATTTTAATGACATTTACAAGAAAATAATTTGACAAGCGACAGTGTGTAAAATAAATAATTATCCACTCAATAAAGTAAAAGCCACGCGGGGGTTATTATTGAGTTTATCTATTTAAAATAAAGCTGGAAATTGTCTTATTATCTGTATGTATTGGATAAAGTATTTATTTAGAACTTTATTAATTACATATAAACAAGAATACGTTCTTATTCATATAGTAGTAGTAGTAGTAATGGTGGGGAGGTCAAGCCTGGCAACTAGACCATATGGTCCTTTTTGCCTACCCCTGTGTTACTAGTTTTTCTACTCTAACGAGGATTTTAGTTGTTGTACCCCGGGACCTACAGTTTAGCGAGGAATCCGAACCTCGTTTTGTCGGCTTTTTTTGGCTAAGTGAGCGGCTTTGATCCTTAAGTTTATTGGCTGCCAGTGCACTTGGACCGGCGCCAAACTGCTTAAGGATCATTTTCGCTTGCAGCCTTAGTACAGATCCTGGTTGCTTGGAAGTCCTTAAAGTTAACTCTGCCAACAGACCTGACAGCTACCTTGCTGCTCCCTCTCGGTGCGCCCGGGTAGTATCACAGGTCTGAGTGCTATGCGGCATTATCCACTGCAAACCTTTTTCTGTACTGTGTGCTTAGATTTTCGGCAGCACAAGCCGACGTGGTGGGGAAACGACGGTATTTTATTTCTGTGAAAAAGTAGTTCCACAACCGAGGATTGAACCCCGGCCTCTCGAATACTAGATCGGGGCGTTCACGACTGAGCTACCGCCGCCCCCCTCTTATTAATATAAATTAGTCAATTACTAATTCCATAAAAAACAACAACATTTCTATCAGTGCACTCATTAAAGTTGCTGTAGCAAGAAAACTATCATTATCTTTACAATGATACTTCACATGAGGAAAGTATATGAATTATTATACATTAAAAAACATTTAAATATAGTTTTTTGATTTTATTTTATTTTATTTTTTTTTATTTTTATTTATTTATTTTACGGGACTTCCCCATTACAGAAATAATTACATATTATTAATTATAACAAAAGAAATACTAAGCTTAAAGATAGCTAAAAATATACTTAAATATAAATGCACATGTATACCAAACTAGAAATTTTATACTAAACTACTGCAGTGTAACTAAAAGTGAACTTTTAAAGTTTTGAAAATTAAATCTAAACAAGTCAATATCAAAGTTGTTTATATAAACCAAAGCTTTATTAAACGGCGTATTTAAAAGATAGTTTGTATGATAAATATTTAATTGGAAAGTACGACTTTGCCTAATACCGGGTCTTGGGACCGAAAATTTTAACAAATTAAGTAAATCTGGACAATCAATTACTCCGTGTACTATTTTATATATAAAACACACATGGGAAAATGTTCTTCTAGATTCCAGTGTTTTCAGATTTAACAGATTTTGAATTGCGTTATAATCGTGGTTCCTAATAGTAAAGTTTACCTTGAAAGCTAAGTTTCTGAGAATTCTATGCTGTACCCCTTCCAAAAGTTTGATATCAATTTGGTAGTATGGAGCCCAAATAATAGATGAATACTCCAAGTTAGACCGCACAAGAGATTTATATACTGTAAGAATAGTTGATGGATTAAATGAAGTTAAATTTCGCACAATAAAACCCAAGATTTTATTTGATTTTGAGGTGATTGTTTTTATGTGCTCAGAGAAATTGCAACTTTCATTAAATGTTATACCTAGATCCTTAACCGATGATACGTAGCTTAAGGGCGAGTTATTTAAATTATAAAAAGAATTACATTTTTTTGTACCTGTAAAAAAACTGATATAGCAACATTTACCAATGTTAAGCTCTAGTTTATTTTTTATCGACCAGTTAAATATTATGTCCAAGTCATACTGCAATAGTAACATATCCTCCCTAGATTTAACTTCGCGAAAAACTTTTAAATCGTCAGCAAACATTAAATATTCACTAAAAAGAATGTCATCACCTATGTCATTAACAAATATTAAAAATATCAGAGGGGCGCAATGAGATCCTTGAGGAACACCAGATGTTACTTCGATTATACCTGATAGGACACCTCCAAATTTCACACTTTGGGTTCTGTTCATTATGAAACTAACAATCCATTTTATAGTTTTAAGAGAGAATCCAAACTTAAAGAGCTTTTCAATTAATAAGGTATGATCAACTCTGTCGAAAGCTTTAGAAAAATCCGTGTAAATCGAATCGAGTTGAGAATACTTGGATAAGTTGTTTAGTATTTTGGATTTATAAAGAAGTAAGTTTGACGATGTTGAACGCGCAGAGAAGAAACCATGTTGCTGGTGTATAATAAAAGGTTTGCAGGCCCATGTTAGCTGGTCACAGATAAGACTATCAAAAAGTTTTGAAATATTCGATTGAATTGATACCCCTCGATAATTTTTAATATTGTTGCGGTCTCCCGATTTAAATATTGGGACAATAAAACTGTGTTTCCAGATTACAGGAAATGTGCCTTCATTAATAGATCTATTAAATATAATAGATAACGGTTCCGAGATGGTGCAAACACAGTTTTTTAAGAAAAAGTTAGGAATACCGTCAGGTCCAGAAGAAAATTTATTGGGTAATTTATTAATTTTTTTAAAAACGTCCATCACAGTTATATCTCTTATTGAAATATTACGAGATCCACTCACTACTGGTTCATCAAAGTGCGGAAGGACGTTACCCCTGCTGTAAACTGTGGCAAAATATTCTGCAAATAAATTTGCAATATCTTCAGCATTGGATGCTGTAGAGTTATCTAGAGACATAACATTGGGAATTGAATTTGTTTGCTTTTTATCATTAATAAACTGCCAAAAGCTTTTAGGATTTGAATTGAAGTTAAACTCCATTTTTCTTAAGTAATTTCCATAACAAACTTTTGAAAGGTTTTTACATGTAGCTCTTAAATTGGAAAATACTTCAAAATCAAGTGGACTTTGACTGATCTGGTAGTTTTTATGTGCGGATTTTTTTTGTGTGACTAAACGGCGTAAATCTGAATTAAACCATTTGGGAAAAGTATTTTTTACATAACGTTTTGTTGGAACATAAAGAGAAATACCGGTATATAAAATTTCATAAAACAAATTTGTTGCCTCTTCCGCATTTAAGTTTTTCAACATCTCGGGCCAGTCAAAATTCGAAAGATAATCGTTAAGATAGATATAGTTTGAATTTCTAAAATCAAGATAAAATTCTTTATAATTTAGGGCGGCATTTTTTTCTTTTCCAACAAAAATATTAAAAGCGTAAGCAATATGATGATTTGAATAATTTAGTAATAGATCAATAGCTTCAGTAACGTTAGTTTTTAGTAAATTTGAAAACAATAGATCTAGAAAAACGTTTCGGTTGTTTGGTATATTATTAACTTGAGACATGTTTAAAAAATTATAGCACTCAGCTAACGTAGTGGCAGAAGTAGAGTTCGAGTCAACAAAAATTATATTTTCTCGTTTGCTCCATTGGGCATCTGGAATATTGAAATCGCCAAAAACTGCTATCTTGGAGTCCGGATTATACAAGACAATATCTTCAATTGATCTACAGTGATCCTCGTACAAATTTAAAGGCGAAGCAGGAGGAATATAAACACCACCAACTATATAGAGTTCGTTGCTAATTTTAAATTTTATGTACAACTGTTCCACAGTTGTAAGGTTTGTTTCAATAATTTGGGCACGTAAATTTTTCTTTGTCAAAATTAACACACCTCCACCTCTTGATTTGTTACTAGTATTTAAATTTCTGTCGCTTCTAAAACAGTCATATGATGAGACTAAAAATTCATTGTCATGTACATCAGCGCACAATCCAGACTCAGTAATTATTATTATATCATAATTGGATACTGCTACTGCTCTGCTAAAATCGGCTAGTTTAGTTTTCATGCCACCTACGTTTTGGTAATAACACCGTAATGGGTAATCTATTAGTTTTCCTGGTTATTGAATCTTACATTACTATTTTGACCATCTTTTTCTACAATTTTTGGTATGCCTTTTACAAATTTTAGAGTTATGTTCGTTTCACCATCCTGTATTCTGTGATTTAATTCGTATTTTACTTTTTTAAAGTAATTCTGCTGAGCTATAGTTTGATCAGGGCTAATAATATACTTATCAGTTTTGTTTTTACTTCTAAGGACTTGATTAGCGATATCAGAATTCTTAAAAATAACTTTAATAGGTCTTGGTTTGGCATTAATTTTACCAACCCTTAAAACCTTACTAATTAAAGTATTATCCAAGTTATTTACTTTTGCGCTTAAAATGTTATGGACTTTTCGTTTGTCATAATCAATTTTTTCTTGTAGCGACGTAGAGTTGCTTTCTTCAACTTTGTATAACATTATGTTTTTAGCCCTAGCTTGTCTATCTATAGATTCTGAAATCACATCTTCCATATTTAAAGAAGGTTTATTAACGTTATTAGACTCCAGAGTAACAACCTTCTTATTTAAATGTGCCACTTCTGATTTTAAATCTTCAATTTGGGTTTGTAGATGCTTAAAATTTTTTATTATTGCCGGGACCTTTTTAAATTGGGATTTGCAATCAATGCAAAAGAAAAGCAGAAGTTTTTTGTTTATTAAATCAGAACTATTAACCTCTAAAGGACTTAAGCCAGAACATCCTTCATTTAAATGCATGACAGCGTGACAACAATCGCATGAAATATACTTATCAGCCCTACTAATTTTAACATTACATGTTATACATTCGGACATTTTTATACCAAGATATTTTCAACAGTGTATTTGAAAATATCGTAATTATCTCTGAGCGAAATGTTGCACTATCCCCGTAGCAGCGTATCGACTGAAACAATTGATTGATAGCTTCTTGTGTGTAGTTGTCGCAGTAGGTGGGCGGTACTAAGTACTTGTCGAAAACAACTTTGACCTTTATTAACTATCAAATTTCTGCATATAAATTAAGGATGCAATCTCAATGCAGCAATATAAAATGAAAACTGGCTTACCAGATAATATAGAAATGATCAGCAAAAGTTGCTGATTACGTTGGTACACTTTTATTATATTAATGTGCACCAAAAACTTTATAAAACTTGAAATTTAAAACGGGCAGTTAAACTGAACTTATCTTCTAATGAAAGCTATGAATATACTGATTGAGAGATATTTGTGTTTCAAGTGCCAGTTACATAAAGAATGGCTGTTAAGGAAAACGAAATGGTTTGTTTTGCATATCATCATCAATAGTTTGTTTGGGTCTTTAAGAGACAGGCGCAGCCTATGGCTCATTTATCTAAAAAAATATTTAATCTGAATTGAAAGTTGGGGCAGTGAGTCTATGCTCACTGATGCGAGTTGCATCTGTCATAATTTGGGGGGAGTGAGTCTCTGCTCACTGATGCGAGTATTGTTTTGCATATAACACTTACGAGCTTTTCATACAAACCAGTCGATGAACCTATATTAAACAGAACTTAAATCAAAAAAAGAAGTTAAACTCATATTAATATGGTATGGGTCCCATTACTAATAACCAAAATATCAATATAACCTAAATCCTGGCCAGTAACTGTCTTTTAGCATGACCCATTTCTTGCGGAAGTACAGGTATATTTTAAAAATATAATATTACTAAACTAAAATTCTAAAATAGAAGCATGTTTTTGTCTTTTTTAATTAAATTTTTTAATAAATCTGTCTGAAAGCTTTTAATTATTTTAATAAGAACATTAAGCGCATACAACGGTTTTCTTGTTAATTTTGTTTATTTTTAGCAAAAAAGCAACAAAAAAAATAAACATAATAAACATGTTTTTAACTATTATTGTGCCTTGATAGTCTATGACAGATCATCCATCACTTTTTAACCTGTGTTTCTTTTCAGTTTTTATAGATGACAACAAACAAATCGACCGGTGTTATGCAATAAACGTCTAACCCACATTGTGAGATGACATTAAATTGTAGAACCTTTTCACTAAAACCCTTAAAATTAAGCATTTTTTTACTTGTTCATGTATTAGAACATGTACAAAATATTATATTATTATATCTTTAATTCAATTCCTGTAAAATA
Organism: Brachypterus glaber; assembly: GCA_958510825.1. Classification (NCBI taxonomy): domain Eukaryota; kingdom Metazoa; phylum Arthropoda; class Insecta; order Coleoptera; family Kateretidae; genus Brachypterus; species Brachypterus glaber. The sequence goes on from OY294045.1 coordinate 11,734,795, forward strand.
TTGTTTAAAATGTTCTGTAACCTACTGTCATTTCACAATGTGTGTTAGACGGTTATTGCAAAACCGCCAGGTTATTTTTGTAATAAGAGTGCAAAATGACTGATTTTTGCTTGAGCGTGGAATTTTCTGATCCAGGCCGAGACTCCGCATCTTTGCCATTTTTTAAAATTACGTAATAACTAATGTTTAAAATATTTTAATTATACGTGAGAAACATCAAATATCTGGTGTCTAGTTTAGCGCCGCAGGCGAAATGTTTTAGATTCCTAAGGTCTTTAGAAATTTCAAGGTCACGTATTTTCCAAACAGCCCAGAATTCTAAAAGAAACATTATTTTATAAAAAAAATTGTTACCGGGAAAGTGCCCATTACAGCGAACATGTGATTACATTTTTAGCCGCAGGCGAAAATTATTTTATAAATATTTTAGTTACAATTTTCTCATACAATCATTTTGGCTCATAGATTTTTGCTGGCACAGTGGATCCTTGTGATTGTGATAACCATACCCCGGGAATTAGCGAGCCGTTACTTCGATTGCATAAATTCAGCACATTAGAAGCTACCGCCAGTCGCCTGTCCCCACTCTGCAACGACGCAACGCCAGTGTATCTTCGACAAAAATTAAAAAAAGATGACAAAAGATGACTCATAGCTGGGCTATGGTGATTACATTTGTAATCTACAGCGCCGCAGACATTTTTTTTAGAAATCTAAATTCAAAACAAGTTAAATTATTAAAAAAACAGTTTTCATATTTCTAAAGATTTTTATTTTTTCTGGACCTCTGGAGGGTGAGGGGAAAGTTACCCCCATTACCCCCCTTGACTCTGCGCTTGTCAAGACTAAGTTCATACATAATATGTACCCTTTTCAATAATTTATCCAAATTTATCCATAATGGTTCGCTACGCTCGCTCAGGAAACACTAATGCAGCGGGACTAAAACAGCCAGTTTAGTCCTGAGGTATATACACTATTTTTTGCAGGACCAAACATAATTTAGGTAGGTAGTAAAATTAAAATTAAAAACCACGCGTCTAAAATCTGTTGTTTTATTTTCGTAATTTAATCAAGATGCCTGTAAATTGCGAAAAGTCAGTTTCATGGTTATCGCGATTACAATTGTTTTTTAATATGGTTGACACAAACGTCAAAAAAATGGACAAAGATGATAAATTTTAAGTTATGTATAAATTGTTATAACAATGTTATTTTCAAAGGTTTTCTTTGTTAAAATCAAATAAATTGGTTTGAATCGCTAATTTATTACAAAACACCACCAAACCTAATTTTTGAACCAGCAAAGCACATAGTAAGTATAATATTTTAATATTATCAAGGTTGCCGTGATTTTTATTCCCTAGGGAGAAAAACGGCAAGTTTAGTCCCGAAAATTAAAGCGTAAAATTAGGTTTTAGCCTTGGTCGTGCAAAAAACAAATTATGTTTATATTGCAAAATATTTAAACTCTATAAATTTTAAATATCCAATATTGCAATATTGCGATATGTATGTACACTGTTAAATTTAATCTAAATATTCAGACATAAAAGTTACTGTGCTTAAACAATCTACAATTCAGTGGGGTAGCTAGCTCTGAGGGCCCTGCATCAATTTTTTTTGGGGGCCCTTTTTTGGAAAATAAAAATACTCGTATAAACAAAATATATTTCTAAGTGACAAAAACAACAATAATAAAATAGGTATATATATATTTTTTTACAATTTTAATTGTCTATTTTAGTTTTAAAACATTTTTACAATTTTAAATTTCATACAAATTCAAGAAAGCTGTATCGCCGCATGCGATTTTTTTTACAAATTTCACGCTTAAGTTTTACAAATTGGATTAAAATAAAAAAAGGTAAAAATTCTAGAGCCGCAGGCAATTTTTTTTTACAGTTTTGATTGATTGATTAATTTTAAAATATGTTACAATTAAAATTTTTATAAAAATGAAAGAAAGCTTTATCATGCATGCGAAAAAAAAAACAGAAATTTCACGCTTAAGTTTTACAAACTCGAATAAATTAAAAAAAGGCCGCTGGCGAAAATTTTTATTAATTTCAAGCTTGAGTTTAAGAAACTAGAATAAAAAACCAAATAAGACAAGCGCCGCGGCGCACTAAGAAACGAACCGGGCCATAGCTTGGACATCGGGTAAAAAACAAAAATTCAAAAATAGGGGTTTAAATTTGGTTTTATTATATTTAATTATATTATACATTGAGTGCAGGCAAAATTTTCAGGTATAATTAAGGTTAGCCAGAAAAATTAGCGCTTATATAGATGTCTAAATTATGCCTACTAAAAATTTGTAGTCTTTTTTTTTCTTATCATACTATATATTCTTTTCCTATTAATTGCGTAATAATAACAACATTAAAGTGTATTATATAAAAAAATAAAATATTATGTACATCTCCTATTTTTTGTTTTATCGATTTTTTTTTAATTTTCCGACATTTAAATGTTTTTCGTTAAAGTCCCGCAAAGTCTCGCACATTTGTTATTACTACAATATAGTGGACTAAGTAAGGAAAAAAATGATGTAGAGATCAGACCCCAGAAGACCCCAGAACCCCTTTAATTTAAATTTTTGTGTTAAAAAACAACTAAAAAAAAAATTACTTTTTACATAGACTTTTACAGATATTCTTTGTGGTGGATAAATTTATTGGGAAATTACGTTATTATACTATTCACAGCCCGTAAGCGTCTGTTCATCCGCCCGTCTGTCCGTGCCATGTCACTTTTTTGTGGACAAGATAACTCAAAAACGAATAATCCGATCGACTCAAAATTTTCACGAAAAATCAAGTTCTATCGGGGGATGATCCCTATTGTTTTTTTTTAATAATCCACCCGATTTTTTTTGATTTTTTTTTTCGAAAAAATGTTTTTTTTTTGAAAAAATATTTTTTTTTTTATTTTTTTTTCAAAATTTTTCGAAAATTTTTTCATACTCAATACTTGGCTAAATGTTTTACTTTTTCTCCAAAAAGCCAAATTTATTAGCTAAAATTATAATTTTACAAGTTACACACATTTTGCAGATTTTTTCCAAACTTCGTATTAAATACATAGCTAAATATCTTTTTTGTACACTAAATGGTAATTAACCATATAAAAGTAAAATAAATTTAATTTTTTTTAAGTTTTCCAGATTTCCAGATTTTTTCCCAAAAACGAAACCTAGTTAAAATGCTTTGTCGTACCTAAAAATGGCTGCATACCAAATTTTATCAAAATCCCAGTTATCGTTTTCAAGAAAAGTATGATGTCCGGCTTACGGCCCGGTTCGTCCCATAGTGCGGTGCGTGAATTTTAATTTTGAAAGAGTTTTACAATTTAGAGCTTTTTACAGGTTTTACGTTAAAGTTTTAAGAATTCCTATTCAAGTTTTGTTTTAATTTAAAACCTTTCGCTTACACATATCGGGGCCCCTGTAGCTCGGAGGCCCTGTATGATTGATACACCGCTACAGATGTAGCTACGCCCCTGCTAAAATTGTTCATTGATAGAAAATGGAGCTCTCTACAACTAGAATTATGAAACAAAAGACGTCTACCCTATCTCTATCTCATTTGTGCTACACTTTCCAGCCAACCAAATAAATACTGTATTTTTTTTTCATACAACAAATACAGTATTTATTTGGTTGGCCGCAAAGTGTAGCACTAGCGGCACGAACGAACATAACTAATGTGAATCTGTAGAATAAGATAATTCTACTAAAGTTTAGATGGCGCCACGAATTTCTTTAATTAACATAATATAGTTACAGTTTTCGCCCGGCCAAGTAAATATTGTATTTGTTCAACAAAGAACAAATACAACATTTGTTTGGTTGGGTGGAAGTGGGAGTGTATGTATGTCTTCTATCCTTTTTGGGTAGAACTTTTGTCCCAGTCTAATCTAAAGGGAGAAATCGCCATTAACATTCAGTAAAATCATATAATTAAAGGATGGATTACCCAGTAATAAACACTAAACTAGCTAAAAAAGTTTAATTATTATTATTATTATTATTAGAAATAAATAAAATAAAATTTTAAGAATAAATTTAAATATTTAGTACACTGTAAAAAATGGGGATTAAATCAGAGACTAACTAAAATTAAATTTTAAAATTCACGTGATTTAAACCGAATTTTTTATTGTTTTATAGAAAATTTAACTGAATCTTTAAAAAACCCTTCGAGTTTACAATTACGACGTAATATGTTAAATTACATTTAAAAATTAGAATAAAATCTAAAACTACATTTTCTTTTAAACTTCTGGTACCAATAGCCGGTAATTAAATTGCAGAAAATATTTTTTGCAGTGTAAGAAGATGGATCCTAATTATGCTTTATATCCTTTTTTTCATTATGGCAGCCAACAGTTAATTCTAGATGATAAGTACAAAATTTGTTTGAAAATTTCAATTTTTTTACATCATATATTTCAATTATTTTTAATAGTGTACCGTTTAATTGAAAAAGTCACTTTCCACGTTGGCCATAAACCAAATAAGATAAAATGTTATTTCAATTCGGCATGAAGCACGCGTAAAAAGCTTTAAATGTGTCAATAAATGTGCATTAGGCGACAGCAGTAAAAACCTAAAAATGGATTTGGGTGATTCACAAAAAATGCTTTCTCCCAAACTTTTGGTCATACCAGGGGTTTGGACTAATTCAAAATTAGTTTCATATCAACGTTTCAGAAAAAACTAATTTTTGTGAGAAAACAAAGAATATTTACTAATTTTTGTTGTTTCACTTCCGGTTTCACCGGAAGTGGTGTAATTATGTTTTTTTTTAATGGAACACCCTGCAATTTTTTACATTTTTAAATTCTGCCGAAAATTCTATGTATAAAAACCTGATTGTTTATTTTTTTACTTTTAGTTTTTTTTGTTTTCGTTTTTATCAGATAAAAACGAGATACACATAATTTACCTTCTTTTTACTTACCTAATCTTTAAAGTAAATTATTTTGACATAAGAAAAATAGCGGAAAAATACTCTCCTACATATAATGTTACATGGACAAAAAACCGTTTTTTTTTTAGCTCTAATTAGATGTCATTAAATTTTTATTTTAATATGTATTGATTTTATATTTTTTAAGCTCAAGGTAAGTTATATGTATCTCGTTTTTATACGATAAAAACGAAAACGAAAAAAAAGTAAAAAAACTATGATTTTTTTATACGTAAAACGTTCGGCTGAATTCAAAGATGTAAAAAATTATAGGGTGTTTCATTAAAAAAAACATAATTAGGTCACTTCCGGCGAAACTAGAAGTGAAACAAAAAAATACATATCCGCCATTTTATAAACAATGTAAAATTATATAAATCACCATAGTTTCGTCTTTATCGAATGAAGATTAATCTTAATTTTGGGGGTGGACATAAATAAAACTTACTTTGTATAACATAAATTTTTTTAAAACAATTATAAGAGTAGAACTGCCACTTAAAAAAATATTTTTTTTGTTATTAACCAAAGGTTATCATTAAAAGAAACTTTTTATGCTACGGGTTTTCGCTTGGAAAATGAAAACATTTAATATTCTCCACCAATAGTAAATTAGCTATACATATTTATTGGCCAATTGGAAGGTTTAATTTATTCAACAAAAACTGTTTTTTATCTATATATGAAAAAATCATGTTATTTCGAGAATATATTATGTAAAACCATTTTTATCGCTGTGTTATCTGTTTCTTTCTCCATCAAAATACTTTTTTTTTGATAGCCACCCACTAAATACGGCCGTAGGCCACAGCTCAACCCTATTTTTCGTGGGTGAATCTATTAGAGTGCTGCTGCATTGCCGCTACAAACATATTATACAGCCAAGCCATCATAGCTTGACTTACGATATTATTAACAGTTGGCATCTTTTGCTATGTATACAGGTACTCTATATATTATGACAGCTCTGTCATTAGACAGAACAAACAATAATTTTGATTTAAATGTCATGATTATCACTGGCGTCACATTTTGTTTTATATATTTTATACAAGAAAACTGGTTATAATATGTTGTATTTTGAATTGTTACACTTTTTCCAGAAAAAAATTTGTTTGGATAACTGGACTGAAACTTTTAAATTATAGGTACATTATGAAAAAGCAAAAATTTGGAAGGTACTTGGGTAATATTTTATTTTGTAAATAATATTTTAATTAAAATATAACATATATGGATAGGTAAATTTTTCAGAAAAACCAACCAATATCCAAATAATAAATATTATATCGCTTTATAAATATAGATACGACGATGTATTTGACAATAAAATAACCTTAAAATTTTAATTTAACGTATTTTAAAAAAATATAACCAATTTGTCAGACAATAATAACACAAACTTTTCTTTCTCTTTTCAAAATTAATAGTAATACCAACCCCTAGTTACTTTTCTGGGGGCCAAGCTACATTGCGATGCCTGTATTTATATAGTCGACAAACGAGAGATCTTCTCCATGATTAGAAATTTTTAGAAAAGTCAACTTGACGCACATTAACCCCCAAAACCCGCCTTAGTGACCCCTATATAAAAAAATAAAACTACCGAACTATCAAAAACTGGGGTGTACCTGTTATTTTTTTCCATATAAGCAATAAAAAATTGTGTTTTATTAATTATTAAAAAATGTTTTTTAGTTATCGTCCATGGATGCAATAAAGTGAATTTTATAATTTTTTTTTCAAAAACCAAGCAAGATACGAAAAAAATGCTAAAATAAACAAGTTTTATTTTTAGTTTCTTAATGCGAAAAAAATTAAAAAATTGCAAAAAAGTCAGTGGCGCACATTTTTTTTTGTCAAACATATTGGTTAACGTGCCTTCCGGGAAGCCACTGGACTTAATAATTTTAATCTGGTTAGCCACTTACCATGACAAATAAACCTGTAAAAGTTCAAAAAAATGATTTTTTAAAAAAAGTTTTAACACCCTGTATGTTGAAAACGAAGCATTACCGGCTACGTACTTAAATAACACCCTGTATAATATATTATCCATATACACTGATAAAACAGTTTATTTGTGTGTAGAAAATATTTGGTTGGATAAGCCCCCACTGGACTTGGTTTGAACCCCCCCTGGAGTTTTCGCTGAGCCCCCCTGGCTGGTATTTTTTTGGGGCGCCAATTTTTTTTTACAGGGGCGCTAAGTTCGGTAGATACTGTTAGGGGTAAAGCTTTTTTTCGAAAAAGTAATTTTTGGGGCGCCAATTCTATTTTGCAGGAGCGCCAAGTTTGGCAGAAACCGCCAGGACAAAGCTTTTTTTAGTAAAATATTTTTGGGACGGCGCCAATCTGGGGTGCAGGGGGCGCCAAGTTTGGTAGAAACCGTCATCAGGGACAAAGCTTTTTTAGTAAAGGTAATTTTTGGGGCGTTAATTTTTTTTCGCAGGGGCGCCTTGACGTTTTCGCTGAGCCCCCCCTGGTACTTTTTTGGAGCGCCAATTTTCTTTTGCAGGGGCGCCAAGTTTGGTAGAAATCATCAGGGACAAAGTTTTTTTTTCATGAAGGTATTTTTTATTTTTTTTTTTTTTTTTATTCCGGGGGCTGAGCGCCCCTAGATTTTTTCTGGTTACGGCCCTGTCGCTATCTTGAATTTTAGTGGTGAGTGCGATTATTTTACGATAAATATGTATATAACCAATTTTGTGAAGGAGAACAATCGAGTTATATTCAAAAATAACCATGTTAAAGGTATTTTTTTTTTCGAATTTTCAGCCAAATTCATCGGAGGATAAAAGTGACCACCGACCAAAAAACATACGAAGAGACTTTTTTAACATTTCTTAGAATTATGAAAAAAATCGCCTTTCTTTCAGAAGGAAGTAAAAAAAGGAAAACTAACGAAAAAAAATACTTTTTGATTTATTTCATAAACCTCATTTAAAAGCTTTTAATTACACTAGGCAACACGGTTTCTTGCCCCGATTGGAGTCATATGTTTTTTAACTAATTTTGGGTCGCTGAAACCGAATCTGGCCTCAGAATATTTCTATTACCTAAGTTTTCTGAGAAAAATGAGATAAAAATGTTAAAAAATCATTATTTTATCCCTCTTTTGTTCTAAAATCATGGGAGACAAAAATATTCCAAGGACAAATTTGGATTCGGCGACTCAATATTAGTTAAAAAATACCCAACTTAAAACATAGAAACTTTAAATTCATAGGTAGAATAAATAGGGATATTATGAAAAAAAAAAATATTTAAAAAAAATGGATAATGTGACAAAACTAAGTAGGGTAAGAAGAAGGGTGCATAAGGGGACAAGCTTATCGCCACGTACTCATGATAAAAATTGTCAAAAATCATTACTAGGGGGTCAAAAATGAACTAAAAAAATGTTACGTATTATAGTTCTTATGTAATAAAGTAACATTTTTATGATGTAGAACCATTAAAAAAAACAAAAAAAAATACACAATATTTTGTTTTATAAATTATTTTTAAATTGGCATAATTGCATGTACTAAAATTTAAAAAATAAGACCTACTGAATTTTTTTTAAGGTCATATTTGGATTCTGCGCCTTTAAATTGATAAGAAAAATATATTTTTTGGGCTCGGGAAAAAAGTTTACACTGTGTACTTTAATTTTATATCTTTTTCATTTATTTACTTTTTAGGAACAAACTAAGCAAAATAAAAAAATATTTGTATAAATATTTTTGTAGAGAATTTTATAATCTACAAATTAAGTTCTATAAAATATTTTAAAAAATTTGATAGTTTTGCCACAAATGAGCAATTAAGTAAACTCTGCACTTTCATTTTAACCTTTTTATTTTTTTTCGCGTACTTACTCTGACAGTAGGTTCTTGACATATGGATTTTTGAATTCCTCGTATTTTTTTTAATATACACTAAAATTTTCAAAATTCTACTCTTTTTTTTAAAAGATTTTGAAAAAAAAACGTCATTATTACCTGAACTTATATCTCAAAAATTTTAGGTGCTGGAATTTTTCTAAGGTCAGATTCGGATTCTACGCCCTCGAATTAGTAAGAAAAATTTACTTTCCGAACGGGGCAAAAAAAAAGTTGAGATTTGTTGCCTAGTGTTATTTATTAAAAATGCATAAACGTCAATTCAAAATTAATTTTCTATTTAAATTCAAACAAAATAATATTTTGCCAAAAACGCAAAAATAAAAAGGTTCATTGTATTTTTAAATGAATAAATTAAAAATTTATTTTATTTGTATGAAAATTTTTATAATAAAACATATATTTCTACATATATTTTGCGGAATTTTAAAACATTAGTGCACTGGGATATTTATTTTCTTAGCAAATTTAATCTAATAATAATTATATTTGGTACTAGTGGGTAAAGTAAGCTATTGCCCATGAGAATATCGGTTTACCCATGAGTACCATACAAGGTTTTATCCAATAAATAGCTTAGGAATTCATATTTTTATTAAAAATTTTAATGACATTCACAAGAAAATAATTTGACAAGTGACAGTTAAGTGGGTAAAATAAATAATTATCCACTCAATAAAGTAAAAGACACGCGGGGGTTATTATTGAGTTTATCTATTTAAAATAAAGCTGATAATTGTCTCATTATCTGTATGTATTGGATAAAAATAATTATAATTAATTCAATCAAACTTTAATTATTTTTTATTTCTATAAAAAAATGTAAAAAACTTAAAAAAAGAAATATAATTATGGGAACTTTGTCTTTATCTATTGATTATAAGAAGTTATTTATTTTAAAGTTTTTTTTTTTAAGTTATATTATTATTATTATTATTATTATTAATTACAGAAGTAAGCGGCATAGCCGATGAGACTGTGTCCCTAACAAATATATAACAATATATTTTCATTTTTATGTGGATATAATAACACTAAATACAGGTAAATATAAAATTACATAAAATATAAAAAGACCGAAATTTATGCGGACCTTATTTGGTCTCAACAGCACAGTGTATTCCTTCACCAAGTAATGCCGCCTTTGCTTCCAGTACATACCACATGTATTTTACCAGCGACCACTGTTTCTGTCTCTAAGTCTTGACTTTACAGTTTATTAATTCGTTAGCCAAATTGCCGAAATAGTATGTAATTCTTTGCTTTTGGGTAATACACTTTACTGATGGCTCATGAGTGAGACCAATTGAGGTAGAAAAGGCGGTGTCCACACTGTAACAACGTTGGTGAGATACAGGATTTACAAGCTGGGTTTTAAACAATGCTTCTATATAATAGTAATTATATACCAAGGTAGAGAAGACATTTTTTATAGCCTAGTGTATTAAATCCCGAGCTGCGTAGCAGAGAGGGATTTAAGAGTGCGAGGCTATAATAGTCTTCTCTACCGTGGTTTATATATTAGTTTTATCACTACTAGCACTATTTAATTATTTTTATTCAAATAATAAAATAAATTATTAACAGAAATTATATTTATTGAAATTATCATAAAAATCAAGTATCCTTGATCAATGACATTTGCTCAAATAAATACTTTAAACTGACGTTTAAAAATTTAGTTTTTTTTAAAATTTTTTTTTTCATAATATTTAGCTAATTATTGATTGTATTAATTGGTAATAAATATAATTAATTATATTTAATAAATAGGAAGTTATTTAAAGCTATTTTCTTGGGTTTAGAAGTAAAAATTGCACAAAGAACTGAAACATCTAAAGTAACAGAAATCGGTTGTTTATAAAATTTACTCCTACTAGGAGAGAAAAAATTATTATTGCTATAGGTGAAGAAAATTGATTTCACAGTCTGAAAACATTATAAATAATGGTATGTTCTAACGCTAGTAGTGAAAAAAATTGATTTCACACTCTGGAAACATGATAAATAATGGTATGTTTTAAAGCTAGTAGTGAAAAAAAAATACTTTTTCTGACTTTTCAAGAATTAATTTTTAATTTTGTATTTATTACGGATACAAAATTGTTGAAAAAAACTGAATGTGGACTATTTGAAAGAAATAAATACTCTATGAAGAGTAAACAAAATTGAGAAGCATTACATATTATCATAACTTGTTTACTTTTCTGAGGATATATTTAGTTCTGTCCCATGTGACTATAAGATGAGTAGTATTTTAGTTTTATATTAAGCACATTTAAAAATAGCAATAATATTATATTAAAAACATAGTTTATAATTAAAACAAGCAATCTTGAGCAATTTTTTTTGTCGTTTGTTTAGTTATTCGAAATTATTTTTTTTTCACTACTAGCACTATTTAACTATTCTTATTCAAATAATAAAATAAGTTAACAGAAATTACATTTCTTGAAATTTTCATAAAAATCAATGACATTTGCTCAAATAAATACTTTGAACTGACGTTTAAAAATTTAGTTTTTTTTTATTTTTTTTTTCATAATATTTAGCTAATTATTGATTGAATTAATTGGTAATAACTATAATTAATTATATTTAATAAATAGAAAGTTATTTCAAGCTATTTTCTTGGGTTTAATTAGTAAAAATTGCACAAATAACTGAAACATCTAAAGTGACAGAAATCAATTGTTAATAAAATTTACTCCTGCTAGGAGAGAAAAAATTATTATTGTTATAGGTGAAGAAAATTGATTTCACAGTCTGAAAATATGATAAATAATGGTATGTTCTAAAGCTAGTAGTGAAAAAAATATGTTGTTATAGTCCGTCCAATTATGCAAGATAGTAGTTTAAAATTCCCGAGATTTTTAAGCTACATCATTGGTTAAAAACTCGTACCTTTTAACATATAAAATATTGTGACATTTTTTGTCTATGACAATGATTGACGGTCGTTAAAGCTAATAAAAGAAGAGAAAGTTACATAAAAAAATGGTTATACTTAAAGTTATTTTGTATGGTATTGAAAAAGGTACTTTTTTGATTTATTCTTCATACACACACTAAATTATATTGAACACAAGGAAAACGTAAAATTTTTAGTTTACAATTAAAACTTAAGGCCTATACAGAGGCTCGCATAAAAACCATCACAAGATACATGACGAAACATCAAGCCAATCCTGGCATCGCATTCGTATGTACTATGCTTGTTATGCGAGTCTTTGGATAGGCCCTTTCCAGGAAAACAGTACCGACATCTGTTAAATTTTTGATAAACTACGATTTATGCATAATTATGCTATTTATGCGCTCTGTGGTGTAAAACGGGCCGCGTCCCTTACTATCTTGCATAACTGGACAGAGTATAGATACACAAGCCCCTCCTTTGATGTCGGCGCCACTAATTACACTAGGCAACACGGTTTCTTGCCCCGATTGGAGTCATATGTTGTTTAACTAATTTTGGGTCGCTGAAACCGAATCTGGCCTCAGAATATTTCTATTACCTAAGTTTTCTGAGAAAAATAAGATAAAAATGTTAAAAAATCATTATTTTATCGCTCTTTTGTTCTAAAATCATGGGAGACAAAAATATTCCAAGGACAAATTTGGATTCGGCGACTCAATATTAGTTCAAAAATACCCAACTTAAAACATAGAAACTTTAAATTCATAGGTAGAATAAATAGGGATATTATGAAAAAAAATATTAAAAAAAAAATTGATAATGTGACAAAACTAAGTAGGGGTGGAGGGTGCATAATGGGACAAGCTTATCGCCACGTACTTATGCTAAAAATTGTCAAAAATCATTACTAGGGGGTCAAAAATGAACTAAAAAATTTTTACGTATTATGGTTCTTATGTAATAAAGTAACATTTTTATGATGTAGAACCATTAAAAAAACAAAAAAAAAATACACAATATTTTGTTTTATAAATTATTTTTAAATTGGCATAATTGCATGTACTAAAATTTAAAAAATAAGACCTGCTGAATTTTTTTTAAGGTCAAATTTGGATTCTGCGCCTTTAAATTGATAAGAAAAATATATTTTTTGGGCTCGGGAAAAAAGTTACACTGTGTACTTTAATTTTATATCTTTTTCATTTATTTACTTTTTAGGAACAAACTAAGCAAAATAAAAAAATATTTGTATAAATATTTTTGTAGAGAATTTTATAATCTACAAATTAAGTTCTATAAAGTTTTTAAAAAAATTTGATAGTTTTGCCACAAATGAACAATTAAGTAAACTCTGCACTTTCATTTTAACCTTTTTATTTTTTTTCGCGTACTTACTCTGACAGTAGGTTCTTGACATATAGATTTTTAAATTCCTCGTATTTTTTTTAATATGCACTAAAACTTTTAAAAATTCTACTATTTTTTTAAAAGATTTTGAAAAAAAACGTCATTATTACCTGAACTTATATCTCAAAAATTTTAGGTGCTGGAATTTTTCTAAGGTCAGATTCGGATTCTACGCCCTCGAATTAGTAAGAAAACATTTACTTTCCGATCGGGGCAAAAAAAAAGTTGCGATTTGTTGCCTAGTGTAATTATTATAAATTATAAAGTTTAATTAATTTTTCTTCTCATTAAATCTAAATAATTCTTTTTTGTTACAGTTTTTCAATTAACTAAACAATGGACTACTGTATATTCTAGGTAAGTTTAAAAATAGAGCTACGCAGCCAAAAATAAATATTTATACATTTTAAAGTACTTAAGTGCTCTACTTTATAACTATAACCGATATATAATAATTAACTTCATGCTTAAACTAATAGTGTTTAATTTTATTATTGTAGTAAAATTTGCTTATAATAAAACATAATTTACCTACCTACTAATAAACTGATGTAATTTAACTACCTCATTAGTTCAATTTAATATAATAATTAAGTGTGAGTTTATGCTTTAATTTATCTGAATTACTAACACTAAAGGATTTGACCAATAAAATGTCGGATTTATTTGTCATATGTTTATTACCTTTCATTTCATTGGTTAAATTCTTTATTAATTTAAATACACTGCCGCACATTAAATACCGGATACCTAAAAAATTGACATTTTTTAAATTCAAATATTTCGAAAACTAATTAATGGATTTGACTGATTCTTTTTTTGTTTTGAAGCTTAAACATTCTATACTTTTATTTGTTTTAGGAATGATTTTTTTTTTCGTATTAACAGCAACAAATAATGTACAACTATGTTTCTTACCCCATCTTCTAGGACTTGCATGGTACGCCACAGAAACTGTTTATTAAAGTCTTTCTTATTGCAGCATTTTTAATGAATATTTTCTTTTTTATTTTTTTACTTTTTTCCTTCTGGTTTAGGAGATATCAGGATTTTCCTGAAAGTTTTCATTTTTTCAGTCAACTCAAAAAGTACTAAATCAGCAGAGTTTTTTATTTGAAGCTCATGTCTTTTACTTCTTCTTCTAAGCTCATGTCTTTTACTTCTTCTTTTACAGTTTATTCATCCCGGGGCAACTTTTTATTGCCGTCCGACGGAGGCTTAACGGTGATTTCGCAGAACTGCAGCCGGACGGAGTGACCCTATTTTTTCTTCTACTCAAGTTTTTAAAATCCAATTTATGTTTTTGATAAACTTGATTAGAAGAAAAACGTAACTATGCTAAGCTTCAAATTTAAAGCACAGCATCAATCAAATACATGTAGTACTTTTTAAGTTAACTGAAAAAATTACAACTTCCAGGAAAATCCTGATATCTCCTAAACCAGAAGTAAAAATGTAAAAAAATATTTTGTTGGTATATGGGATTTTCCCAAATACAATTAAAAAAATATATTTTTTTCGAAATAAAAAAATCATTTTTTTTTATTTTTTTACAAAAACAAAAAAAAAAATTTTTCTTGAAAATTATTTTTTTTATTACTTTTTTAAAAAGTTTAGAACTTAATTTTTCCTTAAAATTTAGAGTCGATCGGATAAATCGTTTTTGTATTAGCAAAAAACGTAACATCGGACGGACATACAGACGGACGGACTTTTTTAAAGTTTCTTATTTTTTTATAAAACACATTTGTATCCAAGAATTTTTTGTCTATGACGTTTTTTGGAGATTTTGGAAAATTCAAAACTACCGTATAATACTATTCTAGAGCTTGCGCTGTAAATAGTATAGTAACATTTATATTTTTTATGGGCGATTTGTCCCAATATAAACTTTCCCCAAAGAACTTTTACCTCAAGAAGTTATTTCAGACCAATGTTTATGAAGGTGTCATCTTTTTGTTTGTTTGTTTGTTTACATAAACGTACACGATACTGCTTCTGGTGTAAACATAAGTATCGCTAGTTTTGACCTTCTGGTGACCAGAGCGATGTTGCGTAATTTTCACTTTATCATTATGATAAATCTTTATACCTACATTAAAATTTTAAAAAACTACTATACTACGACACTATAATTATGTTTAATAATGTAATATAATTAAATTTATTAAAATTAAACTACTAGTTCATATAAAACTGAAATAAAACTAATATTTCTTAAAATTTACAATAAAATATCTAAAGCAGGTGTTGCAACCTGCAACACTGTATTGCTTGACAAAGTTTACGATATTAAACTGTGAGTTTACACATTCTTTCTCTCTCTTTACGCGTACTAAGCGTAAACAATAGCCACTCCCCACCAGCCCCTCACCGTAGTTGGTTCACGCTTCAAACAAAGCATATGGTAGATTTCATCATGTTCATTCTTGAGGTAAAAGTTCTTTGACTTTCCCCTATTTTTACTTATTGCCTATTAGAGCGCCTTCGCCAAAAATGCAAATATCGTGAAAAGCAGCATTTTTTAAAAAAGGAAGCAAACTGTTTACTAAACATTGTTTAGCTTCAGAAAAAAGCTTACTGTGCTCAAAAAACATGTTAAGTTAAGTTAAGAATTTTTAAACAACCAGGTGTTGGAAAATGAAAGAATTGACTGGGGACAGGGTGGGATGGAGAGCTGCCTCAAACCAGTTTTGGGACGATAGGAATTTGTTTGATTTTTTTGACAATTTTAAAAACTTCTAAACTTTGACAAACACCCTTTTCTGACCCATACTGTAAAAAGTACTTCCTGCAATTTAATTACGGGCAAGCGGTACCAGAATTTTAAAAGAAATCGTTAAATTTTGCCGAATTTCATACCTTAATTTTAGGATACTAATTTTTCATCGAAAATTTAAAGGTTAAACAGATTCAGTTGGCCAGCAAACTCACCTGACATAAATCCTTGTAAAAACGTGTGCGATATGCTAAAAAAGGCCATTTTGAATAGATAAACTCTCTATTCAAAATGGCCTTTTTTAGCATATCGCACACGTTTTCACAAGGATTTATGTCAGGTGCGTTTGCTGGCCAGTTTATTCTTTGAAAATTCCCTTGCCGTACCAAATTGGTAACCCTTCTTGTGCGGGGAGTGGCGTTATTGTCCAGAAAAATTAAATTATCTCCAACTTCTTTTCGCAATGGGAGAACGATTGGTTAAATAATGTTTTGGACCTAAAAAAAGCTTAAAATAAGCGTCTGGCTTGTGCTAGGGACCTCCTAATAGAGGGCAAAAAAAATGTCCAAAAACACTCACAAATAGTACATTCCCGCTTTTATAAAATAAATTAAAACTAATCATCCCAAAACGTTGATGAGCGATGATTCAGCGACATCTGTCAATCGAAGTATTGACTTGACAGCTTTCGATGAGTTTTGCTGTTTCCATTGAACGCAGCCATTGTCTTATTTATTTATTTATTTAAAGTATAAACTTTTAACAAATCTTTATATTTTCTACAATAAACTAAATATTTTAATTAATAAGTATATAAAGGAGTTTAGAAAAATATCACAAGAGTAATTTTTCGCAGAAGGAAATCCTTGTTAGCAATGTTTTACCCCCGTGTTATTTAAAGATAAAGTTGAATAAACAGTTAGAAGAAGAAGAAGATTTAATAATAATAATAATTTAATCAAAAAGGAGATTGATAATATAAATGATTTTTGAATAAATTATCTAAATTTTGCGTTTTTCTTTATTTATAGCTTAAAAGCTATAAATAAAGAACCATATTATTATTCAATTACTTTAATAGAACTAGCTGTAGATGGCTTTGTAATTGCAAAAGGTTGGTTAACCTACTACACACGTAGTGACAACTTGAAGAAGAATAATTGTGCTGTTGTCGTTGTTCCAGATAAAGGCATGAAACACGACTTGAATACGTAAATTTAGTCTATTTATACTCTTTTAAACGTATATTGTAAATCACATTATGAACTTTATTATTATATTATTCACAGCGCCTGCGCTAGAATAATATTATACGGTAGTTTAATTCTTACTCCACCCCCTGAGGGGCAGGGGGTAGTTTTCTTGAAAAATTATATATTGCGGTTTTTGAGGTCGCTAAAACTGAATCTTTTAATAAAATTTTTTAAATTCACCCCCTGAGGGGTGGGGGGTAGTTTTTGTAAAAATTGGTGTATTGGGGTTTTTAGAGTTGCTGAAAGAGAATCTGATAACTACATCCCCTAAGAGGCGGGGGGTAGTTTTTGTGAAAATTGCTATATTTTTAAGGTTGCTAAAAGTAAATCT
The DNA here is from genome assembly GCA_958510825.1 of Brachypterus glaber. Classification (NCBI taxonomy): domain Eukaryota; kingdom Metazoa; phylum Arthropoda; class Insecta; order Coleoptera; family Kateretidae; genus Brachypterus; species Brachypterus glaber. The sequence goes on from OY294045.1 coordinate 11,752,285, forward strand.
AATAATAAAAAATCCATTTTACGAGTGGAGGTGTAAAATGGGAAAGCTCTTTTACTGGGCAGTGTATTTTGTTTTTGGAGTTTACTTTCAAAAACAATGGGAATCATCCCCTCGTAAAACTTGATTTTTCCTAAAAATTTCAAGTCGATCGGTTTATTCGTTCTTGGGTTATCGTGTTCACAAAAATCGTGACATCGAACAGACGGACGGACATTTGAAAAAGAAAACGATTTTTGAATGTCACTTTTTTGCCCCGAACTTTTTACATAAATAAGGTACTCTTGTAACATCGTAGAACAATAACTGGCATGCCAAAATTTAAGAGGTAATTCTACATCCAAAAATATCAAAAAAAGTTCCTATAAAGGTTGGTCCGGAAATGAGTCCTAAGGGAACTACGGCCATTTAAAATTGTAATAAAAATAAGGTTTTTAATTAATAACTCTGCTACCCTTTAAGCTAGAGCGACGAGCTTTTGCATGTATACTAGTATTAATAAGGGCAATAAGTTTATGTTATTTTTTTTTTTAATTTATCCAGAGGCGTGCCTAGACGGACAATATATGTGGGGCTAAACACATTTTTGCCCCAAACTTTTTTATGTGTAGTTTTTTTGGATTTTCGTAAAAAATATAGATTTCTTGAGTAAAAATACATAAAAAATGTTATACAGTGTAAAACTGTAGGAGCAACCGTTTAAAAAAAATGCAGTTAAGAGGAAGTAAAATTTTGTGCCACCAAAAACGTTACTTTTTAAAAAGCCATTACTCCTTTAATATTAAATTTCGGTGTTTTGGTGAAGAATACTTTTTTGCTTAATTTTAAATAAAGAATCACCCTACAGCATTAAAATTTTATGCATGCTCGTATTTGTCCCCATTCAATATGTCATCTTCGAAGAGCCGTAACTCCATTAGGGCTCATTTTCGGACTACCCTTTATAAAAACTTTTTTTCATATTTTTGGATATAGAATCAGTTCTTAAATTTTGGCATGGCAGTTACTGATCACCCTGTATATTTTTTTATTATTTAGAAAAATAAAATAGATTACCTAAAACTATTAAAATTATAATAATAAAGATAAATAATGAAAAAATGTGTCTAGACTTTACACTATAATAAAATAATACTAATACAATGGACAATGAACGAATAACTTAGTTTGCATGTTGTTTTTCCACGTGTTTTACATTAATTTTTAACCACTGATGAAAAACAAGTACTATATATAGTATTGATTAATTGTATACTGCCCTGCAAAGTTAAGTTGTAGAACAATATTAAATACTTTGACTGAAAATATTTTTTTCTAAGGGATCTCAAAAAACAACCGGTCACTTTTTAAACTATTACAATTCTTTGTCTCTTGACCGATTTTGTCAAAAGGACTGAATATTCCCTTGTAACTTTCTCAACCACGTATTTCCAAACTACTGATTTTTTGTTCCTTGCATTATAAATACACTGCCCAGTAAAAGAGCTTTCCCATTTTTCACCTCCGCCCGTAAAATGGATTTTTATTATCAGATTCACTTTCAGGAACCATAAAAACCTTAATATACCAATTTTCACAAAAACTACCCTCTGCCCCTTAAGGGGTTAGAATTTTTTTATAATCAGATTCACTTTCAACAACCTCAAAAACCCCAATATAACAATTTTCACGAAAACTACCCCCACTCCCCAGGGGGTGGATTTAGAAAAATTTTATTATCAGATTCACTTTCAGCAACCTCAAAAACCCCAATACACCAGTTTTCACGAAAACTACCCCCTCAGGGGGTGAAATTAGAAAAAAAAGTATTATCAGATTCATATTCGTCGACCCCAAAAACCCCTATATACCAATTTTGAAGAAAATATCAATAATATTGAAAAATATTTACCCCCTCACCCCTCGGGGGTGGAATTAGAAAAGTTTTTCTATCAGATTCAATTTCAGCAACCTTGAAAACCCATATATAGCAATTTTCAAATTTTTCTAAAAAAAAATGTATTTTCCCCATGTTTACCAAAAACAATCCCGAGCGAGAACTTTTGGTAACATACCTGTATGCCAAATTTCAAGTCTCTAGCTTAAAAAGTTCTTAAGTTATCGTGTCCACAAGATTTCCCGGACAGACCGATCGACCGCCCATCCGACCGATCGACCGAGCGAAATTGATTTATATCGACATAAAACGTCATAAAACGCAAAAATACACAAAAAAAATTTTGAAAATTTTTGCACGAATACAAGGCTTTCCGAAATTTTTTAAATTTTTAAAATGGGAAAGCAAATTAAAAAAAATTAATACTAATTAACTGATTATGATGACTGATAACTCATACAAACTTTAATTTATTATTACAATTTATTTTAACTTATAAACTTATTAAAATAATTAATTAAGTTTGTATAAGTTATCAGTCATCATGATCAGTTGATTAAACAAAAAACCGAAAATCAAAAGCTTTGAGATAAGACGTTGAAAAAGTAAGACGACGAAATGGTCAAATTTTGCTAACATTGTCACCTTATTGCTATTTTTTTATAAACTATTGTTAAACTATGTAAAAACATATTGCTGAGACGGAGTTGAGACAAGAAATCAGTCCAGGACATATAATAGATAAAAAAAAAAAAAAAAAAAACATAACACGTTATTTTAAGCTATGACGGCAGTACAGACCCTGGGGCGAGTTTATTCTCAAAGGACTTGCAGCTTTGAACAAAATATATTTTATTTTCCAGTAAAACCTTGTGCCTACTGATTATTAGTTTTAATTTTAATTGATATTTTAAGATATTCAATAATTTATTTGATTTTTAAATTTAAATTTGAAAACAAATATTTCTGATAAAAAAATTGAAATATATTTTCCTACCTATATGCGATCGTTTCATTATAATAAAAATAATACATATGAGTCGACGCATCAAGTTAATTAGAAATGTGTTTCTTTCCTCATTCAAATATAAAAAAGTAGCGCATATTTTCTAAGAGGCGAAAATGAAAAAAAATAATAATAATAATTTAAAAAATTTAAATATAATAAACCAACCATAACTATTTTACATGTATTATTACTAATTTATTATATTTGGAAGTTTTAAATTAACATTATTTTTATTTTTGACTCTTAGAATATGTGCTCTAAAATGTCTTATTTTTTTTTAATATACCAGAAATTAAAATTATCGGTAGTCTGCCGGATAGCCATTTACGGCCCGTTATCGGCTTAATTATTGAGCCGCTCAAGGGTCGAGCGACACTTCCAGAATAGGTCCGATAATGGCATGCCGTCAACGGACCGATGACTCTTCACCGGCTTACGGCAATGTGCCGTAGCGGGCCCATTGCTGGTGTTTGTTGCTGGGTAGCATCCTCCTATAGCACCATATTTCAAATAACTTTGTTTTTTCCTATGTGTCATCCCTATTGTCCAATCATACAGTACACGGTATAGACTTCAGATGAAGGTTTTTAGGAGATTTACTTTTCTAAATCACGGTTTTGAATAAAAAGCTATTTTTTCTCTGTGAAATTCTTTGCCTAATATTCAAACATATGTTTAGTTTTTTGTGAGCTGTTTTATAATCTTGTAATGCGTAATTTTTGCCATTTAATTTGGATCTAGATAATCTTAATACTGGTTAAATTAACGACAAAATTACTTTGTGGTGTTGGTTAATTATTTTTAAAGCGCTAGCTATTAACTGCATGTTTTAGTAATTTTATTACTAGAATAATAACTAATTTCTACCAGTAATAGTCTAAATAAATTTGAAATAATATTTGCATTGCAAATTTAGCAGAGTAATTAAGACTACGAGCTTAGTTATACCTTCTAAAATACTAAATATGAAATAACATAAAATTATGTTTATTTCGAGGTTTATTTGCTATGGAGATTTCTCCCGTTAGATTAGACAGGCACAAAAGTTCTACCCAAAAAGGATAGAAGACATACATACACTCCCACTTCCACCCTAATAAACTAAATAAATTCTGTATTTGTTCTTTGTTGAACAAATACAATATATACTTGGCCGGGCGAAAAGTGTAACTATAGTATTTTTATTAAAGAAATTACTGGCGCTATATAAATTTTAGTAGAATTATCTTATTCTACAGATTCACATTAGCTATGTTCGTTCGTGCCGCTCAGTGCTACACTCTCCGGCCAACCAAATAAATACTGTATTTGTTGTATGAAAAACAAATACAGTATTTATTTGGTTGGCTGGAAAGTGTAGCACAAATGAGATAGAGATAGGGTAGACGTCTTTTGTTTCATAATTCTAGTTGTAGAGAGCTCCATTGTATTTGCAATTTTATTATACCCTGAAAAAATAGGTCTACTGAAACAAAATAATTGATTCATTTGCTATTTTTGCTTTTAGAGCAAATAAAAAGCAATTTAAGGGGTCTTTCTACCATCAAAGTTTAAGGTATTATGTAACGCACATTTGGAGAGAGTGTCAGTACCAGAGACAACGGCAATGGTAATGGTATATGAAAAGTGCGTTACACAGGTGGGTAAAAACTGTAAAAAAGTGCGTCGTGTACTGTCAACCGGGGCTAAGTGAATCATTGGGGGTAAAGTGAATCAGAGGTTCGTTCACAAAAATTTTCATGCGTAGGGGATCACTGCCAGACTACTAAACGTACCTTAACAAAGAAATTCTCCTTTTGATTCAAAGATATAGTATTCGACATCGCATGTTATCCTTATCAGTATAATTTAATTTATCACTGGATCTAAAGGATGTCCAATATAATTAACCCATCAATTTAATTAATTAATTTTTTGCATGTTCTGGTTGTATTATATTGCGTTGTTATTTAGTTTTTTAAAACGTAAATAGTTCACTTTGTAAGCTGTGCTAATGTGGAACTGTGAAAAACTACCAAAAATAAATTTTGACCAAAAAAAAAAGAAATTAAGCAAAAAATATACCGGGTGTTTTTCAAAGTTATATAACTATAACTTTTTTTTTCCTGAAGGTAAAATAATTAAATTTACAGGGTGTTATAAAACCATACTTTGAGTTATATCACCTAACGCAATGTTTGTTTAAACTTCCGGTTTAACCGGAATTGAATTTTAAATGGAACACACCGTATATATTTACATATTTGGATTCTTCATTAAATTCTGTGTATTATCTCAAGTTTTTGTCAAACCTTGACAGCTTTTGTCATTTTTAAATAAAATAATGTTTTTCTACGACTGCTTTAGAATGTGAGCAAATACACACACTTTTCAATCTCAGAATGAATCCATAGCTCTAGATACGGTATGAATAGTCCGTATCGTGTTAGAATGAGCACATGTAGTGCCATCTCTTGTTTATAAAAGTAAAGAAAACTGTAGCAAAATTAGCAAAAATATATATATTTTACCATGAAATATTTAATAATTTAATTCAATTTAAAAGTTTTTCTTAATATTTGATCAGTTTTTTATCAATTTAGTTCAAAAATTAAATCTGCTATCTATTGTGAAATATTTAAACCTGATATGTGTCACAACAATCTGACATAACCTTCAATTTTTGCGCTATAATTTGTAAAAATCTTTTTTAAGTACTGATTTAATAAAATTATTAAATAACATTAATTGCTTTATTTAAAAATATGTGTTTTGTTGCATTTACAATGTCCAGTCACAAAAAATATTGTTTTTAACCTTGTCCGCAGTTTAAACTCATACAGTGTTTCATATTTGCAGTCGAAGAAAAAGTATAGTCTACAACACGTATGGAATAGTCATTCCGCGCTCGCGGGACCTTCATACTCGCCTGCCGGCTCGTACTTTACTTACTTTACTAGTACTTTACGTACTTTACTTTCCTCTCGCGCGGAATATTGTCAATTCCATACTAGTAACAGAATATACTATTTTTATCTGAAAAGTCATTAAATATGTTTATTTTGGATCAAATTTTACTAAAAAAATACGAATTATTAAAAAAATTGTTTACTTTTAATTCTACACAAAAACTAAACTTGGAAAAACACATTTTTTAATTTTACTCGAATTTATGCTTAATTACGTCTATGGCTTGTCGATATTAATAAAAAGATTATTTTTCCCTTTAGAATGATACAAAAAGGTTAATATTTATTTTTATAATCTTTTTAAAATAAAACAAAAATGTAAAAATAATGATAAACTTGCACGCATGCTTATATTTCTAGTGATATCAATGAGCCATAGACGTAATAACATTCAAAATTTTATTTAGGGTAATACACAGAATTTAATGTTTTTTTTAGCCATATCATTAACAGAATCCATGTGTAACCATACTTAGTTAACTTTACAAAAGGCAAAATTTAGTAACTTCACTATTGATTCCAATTCCAGGATAACATTGAACTTTAGTATAGAATTGCTATAAAACAACTCACTGTATTGTATAAAGGATATACCATATATGTATAGCAGAGATCAAAGCAGGGATAAAGGAGGAAACGTTGGAGTTATACGTAGATCGAATCTAGGATCAAAGGATTACGCCAAAATTTAAGGGATAGAACGTAACAATACAATGCTGCCAACCTATAATTTCTCTTTTATCCAGTGACCAAGTTGTAAAGATAATAGTTTTGGGTTTAAAATACACTGAAACATTTCGCGGTAAAAATATTCATACTTTAGGTGACAATTATACAGGGTCATTTGGAAATAATTAAAATAAAAAAATATTTAGGTTTTCTTTCTAAATCAAAAACTGAAGAAATATTCTGGCAGAATGATTCTGTTTTTAATAGTTATTGACAATACAGAAACCAAATGACGTGACTTTGTTAAAATTCAGCGTGTGATTTTCATTTAAATGACAATCCTAACAAATCTACTCATGACATTGTGTAGTACAAACGCCTCTTATAGGTAGGCAATACTTGACAAAGAACTGAAGAAACTGCTCTGCGCTTCAAATTTTGAACACCGACAGCCGTAAATAGGTCTATTGCCGTGGCATGCTGGTTTTTAATAAATTATTAATAAATGTAGTGTTTCGTATAAAATAAACGTATTATAAAGTTAATTAAGTGTTAAATTAACACTGTTAATTATATGCATGTGCCATCGAAATATATATGTATAAACATATTAGAAACCTCGTGCAATTGTTTACCAAGGTTGGTTGCTTTATATTGTGTTTTTGCAATTATAATTGTTTTAATAAAGTGCTGATGATTTATTTTTGTGCAGATTTTTGAGTCAGTGTTGATTATTTGTTTTGATTTGTTTGAGGATATGTCGTGTTTGCATTTACTTTTCCAATTTCCAACATAAAGACTGTAGAGAATTATATTCTCTACAAATTTGTTACTTACCTTTTTATCGAGAAATGCAAAATAGGCGTGCAAATCGACAAAAACACAAAATCCAAGATGGCGGACAGTTCCCATTAAAAAAATTTGGTCAAGAATGTGATTTCTTCATCTATTCCTCGGAAACACTTAATGGCGTCAAAAGTTTTACCTTGTGGTTTTTTTTTTTTCATGAAAAAACCTGAAATGATTGAATGACGTTATTTTAAAGTACGAGAGCATAGGCTGTTACTATTTGATGTGTAAAATGTCTAGCTATGATTAAAGCGTAATTTTTAAGGCTTTATTAAAATCGGTCTGGTTTTATAAAATGTTTGTATATGACCCCACTATACAGAGAAAAGAATCGTAAAAAGTCCAAACCAAAAAACTTGAAGACTTCTATAAAAATTTACTGTTAAGATTATCTACTATTCTGTTTGGGCTTAATTTGTTATCAAAATTAGTGGAAAGCCCGTAGCACAAGCCTAAAGCTTATTTTGTATTAAGTTCCAAGAAATAAAATAAATAAATAAATAAATTTAATAAAAACTTAACCCTCCTTTCAAGTAATGGATGGTTTACCCAATCATTGTTTAAATTCTTCCCAGCTTAATGCTAATGAATGTGTTAACCCACCTTTACTGTAGTAGAGTAATGAAATTATAAATTATCCAGTTAAAATTTTCACATTATTAATAATTCACACTGTATATTAATATCCTCTCTATATACCCCTTACTTAGATTTAATTATAATTATTAATGAAAAATAATTATTAATGAAAAAAGCATGATTTTCCCTAATTTCCACTACTTTTATTTACTTATATAGAAAGCGAAAAACCTAATTGCCGTATTTATATTTTCCCTGCTAATGTTCTACTTTTATTAATTTTTTAGATTCCATTAAAATAATATTTTCACTGAGTTTTCTTTATTTATAGGGCGATATTATTCATACCTTATATTACCTTTTTTTGCTCTATAAACCACTTAGATACGTAGATTTTAAATGAAAAAAGCATAATTTTCCTTCATTTCCACCACTAACCTTGAATTAATTTATATATATATGGAAAAGAAAAAACCCAATTGCCGTATTTACATTTTACTCTTTGATGTTCTACTTTTATGTTTTCTTTTAAATTCCATCAAAATTAAGTTTTCTTTATTTATAGGGCGGTATTATTAATGAATCATACTGTATATTACCATTTATGTATTCTTTAAACCCCTTCGTCTAGATTATGAATAAGAAAAGCATAATTTTCCTTCATTTCCACCACTAACCTTGCATTCATTTAGAACTATATATTCTTTTAAATTCCATCAAAATTAAGTTTTCTTTATTTATAGGGTATTATTAATGAATCATACTGTATATAACAATTTATCTACTCTATAAACCCCTTACGTAGATTATAAATAAAAAAGCATAATTTTCCTTAATTTCCACCACACTGTAAAAACTGAATGTAAAATTATGTAAAAATACATGAATTTGCTAAGTACGCTAAGTAAATTTACTATACTGTACTACATTATTCATGAATTTGTGTAAAAATGTGTAAAAAGATTTAATTTTGTGTAAAAGAATGTGATATTACCATTATGGACTGTGTAATTTTTAACGTACCGTAACGTAACGTCTGTGGCATATTACCATTTACGGACCATGTAATTTTTTTTTACCGTACACTAACCTTGAATTAATTTATGCCCATAGAAAACGAAAAATCTAATTGCCGAATTTACATTTTCCCCGCTAATGTTCTACTTTTATTTTTTCTTTTACATTACATCAAAATAATATTTTCACCGAGTTTTCTTTATTTATATTTATTTATATTATTAATATAAATACTGTATATTACCATTTATGTATTCTTTAAACCCCTTCGTCTAGACTATGAATAAAAAAAGCAAAATTTTCCTTCATTTTCACCACTAACCTTTCATTAATTTATATCTTTAGAAAAGAAAAAACCTAATTGCTGTATTTACATTTTCCCCTCTGATGTTTTACTTTTATTTTTTCTTTTAAATTCCATCAAAATTAAGTTTTCTTTATTTATATGGCGGTATTATTAATGAATCATACTGTATATTACCATTTATCTACTCTATAAACCCCTTACGTAGATTATAAATAAAAAAGCATAATTTTTCTTCATTTCCACCACACTGTAAAAACCAAATGTAAAATAATGTAAAAATACATGAATTTGCATTGTACCCTAAGTAAATTTACTATACTGCACGGACCATGTAATTTTTTTACAGTACACTAACCTTGCATTAATTTATGTCTATAGAAAACGAAAAACCTAATTGCCGTATTTACATTTTCCCCTCTGATGTTCTACTTTTATTTTTTCTTTTAAATTCCATAAAAATTAAATTTTCTTTATTTATATGGCGGTATTATTAATGAATCATACTGTATACTACCACTTATCTACTCTATAAACCCCTTACGTAGATTATGAATAAAAAAGCATAATTTTTCTTTATTTTCACCACACTGTAAAAACAGAATGTAAAATAATGTAAGAATACAAAAATTTGCATAGTACGCTAAGTAAATTTACTATACTGTACTATGCATTGTAAAAAAATTAATTTTGTGTAAATGAATGTAAAAGAATGTAATATTACCATTATGGACTATGTAATTTTTAACGTACCGGTCTTTGGCAACATATTACCATTTACGTACTATGTAATTTATTTTTCCTATGACCAAGTTAGTAGTTAGTGCCTATTTCCCACCTTTTGCCTATGACAAAGGTCGGGAAGTGAAAATCAGCTGATTTTACATGTCTGCTGTCAATAAATTAGTAAACGTCAAATACATAACTTCAAATTGACAAACTAATTTTAAGATAATTTTTGCGTTTTTTTGATGTTTAGTTGTTAGGTCGTAGGAAAAATTGTATACGCACCTCGACGCAAACCATTTCATGCACCAGTGCTTTTTTACTCGGCTGCGCCTCGTACACTCTCGTGCACTAAAAACTTAGGTTCGCATACTCGGTGCGTAATATACTGTTTCCTACGATCCTCTATGAAAATGATATATTTAGCACATTTTTTTGTTCTTTAGAAAACGACTTATATCACACTATGTTACAACCACATTTCTGTGTTTGTATTTATTTTTAATTTGGGTTTTATTATACATAATTTCATTTAATTTCTTTACTTAGTTATAATTCAAAAATAATATTTTGTTTTAAATTAATTGTATTTTTGTAAGTAACGCGCTGAAAACCTCCTAGCTTTTCTGCGCGAGTTCGGGTAGGTTGCCTTCCGGACAGTAGCAATTTGACACTCGAGAACGATCGATGCGTGTCAATAAAAATATACTCAAATCCGCTGACGAATATACCACGCGCCGGGCATTTCGTTAGAATTTACCATATTTTACGGCTGCAAACTATAGAAATAAGTTCCATATACACATATGTATTTAAATAATTAGTAGTGTATACCTACACTGGTCAAACAAACTTTAATTCGCGTACATCAGTTTCCAATTATGTGGTGTCTCCTGTGAAGAAATGGCGGTCATGACCTGTCGTGCTGAATGCTGTAACTAAGGTAAGATTACCATATATATTATTGGAACTGTCGTTTTGTCTTTAATATTCTTTTCAATCATTAATACCTATTCGCAGTCCACTTAATTAATATCATAAAGGCGATGTTACGGAGGCAATCCCATATCACCGAATGGGACCTTTCGACGTCACACAACACACTAGTTTGATATTTTCATATCATCCTAGTTTGATATTTATGTAAGGAGGGTTTCCTAATTTTATTTATATATTTACCTCATAGATTCTACGAATTTTATTCACCTTGTTTTATAAGTCAATTTCCATGATATATTTTATGTTTTTTAATTCAAATATTTCTTTTTTTCATAACAAAAATAGAAACTATTACCATTACTGTCTAGATTTTATAAAAATTACTTAATTTTGATTTAGTCAACTTACATTTTATAAAAAACATCAAAATACACACTATTTTTCTTATGAAATGTAAAACAGTACAATTTACTGTCTTTTATGGCAGCGTAAACACAGAAATCTAATTTAACAAGCACACCACAGAACACAAACATATAAATTTGTATGCTATTTATTATTATTTTGTCCTTTGCTTTTCTTAAAAATTAATAAAAATTAGAAAATTTTAAAATAAGAAACTTCATCGTAGGAAAAATAGTGTACATAACTAGTTGGAAAGTGTATTTCATACACTCGTGGGGTTTCCTCACTCGCCTGGCGGCTCGTTCGTAAACCTTCCCACTCGCGTGAAATATGTCACTTTCCACACTAGTTATGTAATATACTGTTACCGTGCACCAAACTTCGATTAATTTATGTCTATAGAAAACGAAAATCTAATTGCCGAATTTACATTTTCTTTTGTAGTGTTCTACTTTTATTCTTTCATTTACATTCGATCAAAATAATATTTTTACCAAGTTTTCATTTATATTTATTTATATTATTAATAAATCACACTGTATATTACCATTTATGAATTCTTTAAACCCCTACGTCTAGATTATGAATGAGAAAAGCATAATTTTCCTTTATTTCAACTACTAACCTTGCGTTCATTTATATCTATAGAAAACGAAAAACCTAATTGCCGTATTTACATTTTCCCCTTTAATGTTCTACTTTTATTTTGTTTTTAATAATATTTTCACCCAGTTTTCCTTTTCCAGAGGGCGGTACCCCAACGTTGCTATGTGTTGCTTACGATCGAAAGATATTCGGGTCTTTTCGACTTCGTTTCGTTGGAGAGCTTTGGGGTTCGACCAGTAACAAATGCCGAGCTTTCCGTGCGAACACAGAATCTATAACTATGGGGCCGTTTTAATAAAAGTAGTGAGGTTAAAATCCACGGAAAATTCACTAAATCAGTAGTGTAGAGTTCTATAATCGTTTTTCTTTGATTTCCCATTAAAAACAACTGCAGTTTCATTCAGAACAAAGGAGTTATTTAATTCAACTTTATACATTCTTTGTGTGAAAGTTTATTTTTCCTACGTAAAAGGCTAAAGCTACGAAAATGTCGAGTTTTAAAAGTTTATATGGAAAATCAAATAATTAACAAATACCTAACATTAATAATAGATTTAAAATTTAAAAATGCATGATTTTATTCGGTGACAAGTTATATATAGTGATTAAAAATTATAGGGATATTTAAAAATTGTTTTTAAAAAGTGCTTAGAGATGATTTAAAATTGTTTTTGGGCTAATTGTTTGGAAAATGGATAATGAAATTGACCAGGGGTGTACTGCCAGCTGGCCAGACTCTGAACATCAGGTATTTATTATTTATAAGTTTTAGTCTACTCCCTTTGTGGTTTTTAAGGTTTTATTTCAGTATCAAAACGAAATTCTAGTATAATAAACTGAAAATGCTACTTGCTCGTAAAAAGGTTCGGATATGTTTTAAGTTGATTATTTTGTTGTGTTTTTTTTTTATAATCAATTTTCATTTATTTCATGCAAATGTAAATTTTAAATCGCCTTCGCCAAAATTGCAAAAAAATATTTTCCGCCCTTGTGCGATTTTTCTGGGAAGACTAGTAATGGTATGTTGTTATGTTTGTAATTTACAATCATATTATCGTATAAAATTTAAGCTATATCATTTATGTTTTTAAGAAAATCGAATTTTCCGATTTTTGTTCGTCAGTAAACTACCATTATTTGACAGATTAGAGCAAAATTAACAAAAACCCCTTTGACCTATCCCGTAAAAAACAAGATTTTAGAGTTTGGTTAATATACAGGGTGTAACAGAGTCGCATGTAAATATTTTAAAGAATGATTCTACATTAAAAAATATGAAAAAAAGTTCCTATAAAGGTTGGTCCGGAAATGAGTCCTAAGGGAGCTACGGCTCTTCGAAGATGACATATAGAATGGGAAACAAAAAAAAGCATCAATAAAATTTTAATTCTGCAGGGTGATTCTTCATTTAAAACTAAGCAAAAAAGTATTCTTCACCAAAACACCTAAATTTAATATTAAAGGAGTAATGGCCTTTAAAAAGTAACGTTTTTGGTGGCACAAAATGTTACCCTCCTAATTGCATTTTTTTTATAACGGTTGCTCCTACAGTGTTACACTATATGACATTTTTTATGTATTTTTACTGAAGGAATCTATATTTTTTACAAAAAATACAAAAAAACAGACACATAAAAAAGTTTGGGTCAAAAATGTGTTAAGCCTCATATATTTTGTCCGTCTAGGCACGCCTCTGGATAAATTCAAAAAATTAATTAACACAAACTTATTGCCCTTATTAATACTAGTATACGTGCAAAAGCTCGTCTAGCTAAAAGGGTACCAGAGTTATTAAATAAAAACCTTATTTTTATTATAATTTTAAAGGGCCGTAGCTCCCTTAGGGCTCATTTCCGGACCAACCTTTGTAGGAACTTTTTTTTCATATTTTTTAATGTAGAATCATTCCTTAAAATATCTACATGCGACTCTGTTACACCCTGTATACTAAATGGTACACTGTAAAAATTAAACTGAATATTCAATTATAAACGGATAGGAAATCGGAAGTTATTATCTACCTAAAATTGTACTTTTTTTTGTTAAAAACACGCAACATTTCATGTCCGTCCTTAAATATTAAAGTACGTAACTTTAGAACTATAGTGTTTTTATGATAACAAAAATTAAAATACACACTGATAAACAGTACTCGGCGAATTTCCAGTACTCGCATAGGCGCCGCGTAGACTCTAGCGTTGACGCGAGGTTTTAAATATTTACATTTTTATTTCTTTTTATCTTGATTTTTTTTTAATGATTCCATTTAAACGAGTAAGGTGGGAAAAACAGTTATCGATAAATAAAAATTAAAAACTTTCGTAATCTTAAAAATAAAAATCGAATGTCGTTTTTTTTCTTTGAAAAACACCGAAATATATACGTATGTATAGTTAATATGTATAGTTAATATGTATAGTTAATATTATTGTGGGTAACAAATTAGTCGTCAAATGTTTCGATTTATAAAAATTTTCCTCATAATTCGGCAAAATTATTCCGTAAGCCTATGTTTCAGTGTTTATTTTCAACGTTGATGAGTCATAACTGAGTTTACGCCGAATACTGGTTATAATCCATACTGCCTTTGCATGTACTTCAGGCCAGGCCCGTAGTGGCCTACCGGGAATTCATAAAACTTTCGAATCGCCCCTCGCAAATTTCAAAAATTACGCCCTCCGGCAGCCCAATTTGGAAAAGTATGGAGTTGATAATCTTCAAAAGAACTTTCTTTAGTCGTTACAATTTCTGTTAGGCTAAAGCCTTTTTTTCGACGCCAGTCATCAACATTTTCGTCTGGGGTATACCGGTAAAGCTTTATTTTTTTTATCGCTTTTTATATAATATATCTACTGTGCTGTCCAAAAGTCACCCCACCTCTGAAATTTTTAATCAGTTGAGATATCGACTTCAAATTTGGAACACTTAAATTATTCTCTATTCGAATATATATATTTTTTAATTTTTAAAAAAATTTTTTAAGGTTTTTGTTTTTCAATTTTTTTTACTAAAAAATACGATTTATTAATTTTTTTTTAGTAAAATTTTATTTATATCATATGAAAGTAGTTTAAAAGTATAATTGACGTATTTGCTTCATGAAAAAAAAAAACGATTTTACAAAAATTGTTTGATTTTTTAAAGAAATTTTGACAAAAATTTCCATTTTTAACTCTATTTTAAACCCCCGAAAATTGTCTCGAAAAAATAAAAAGATATGTGGTCAATACAGAATTTTAAAGGCCTTAAAATAATGTATCAAACGATCCCCCTTTTTATTTAAAAAATTGCCCATGTCCCCAGCACACATTTTAAAATCTAAAAATATAAAATATATCCTTAAAGATAGTTTAAGTTGTCTTATTTACAAGTTATAAATTTAAAGTCGATATCTCAAGTTATTTAAAAATTAAGATGAGGGAGTTGTTATTTGAACCACAGAGTATATTATCTTATAATGACGCCCCCTTGAGCCTGTTTTTCCCGAACCCCCAAAGGCAGCCACTACCAGGAGAATGGCAGTATCTCCGAAACCACTCATTTTTAGAAAAAATTTTAAATAAATATTTTAATCAAAATATACCGTTTTATAACAGTATGTAAAAAAATTACACTGAAAATAAAATGTTTTTAAAAGGCCATTACTCCTTTAATATTAAATTTTGGGGTTTCGGTGAAGAATACTTTTTTGCTTAGTTTTAAATAAAGCTTTTTTTTGTTCCCCATTCAGTATGTCTATCTTTAAAAGGCCGTAGGCCTCTTGGGCAAAAAGTCATGTAAGGACCAAAAAAATTGAGTTTCAACCGCATATAAAATTTGTATTTGTATTTAATCTGGTTGCCACCTAAGGTTATTGATTTAAATAGACCAAAACGAACAAAAATGGTTATTTTTTGACTTTTGGAGCTTATTATCTCAAAAACCTGCCGGATTAAGTGACAAAGATCAGTAAAAAATTATTGCGTAATAAATTTTTCCTACGCCCCTAAAAAAGCCAACGCATGTAAAGTGATTAAATATATATTTTTTGCTATAAATTTATTATTATATTTTGTTAAGGGAGGGTAGGACAAAAAGGGAACGTTCTAGCATTACGTAACTTAAATTGTACCAAAATTCATACACTTCATACCCCGATTCTCGCGTTATTATAGATTATAGAGATTTTATATTTTGGCTACCCCCCTAATAGGGGGTATGTTATGGGGGTAGCCAATATATTTTTTGTTATTAATCTATTATTATATTTTTTTAAGGGAGGGTAGGACAAAAACTGTACCTAACTCGCTAAGAAAGTGTCACTTCCGCTTGTTTGCTATAAACTCACTCGGCCTCCGCCTCGTGCTTCTATATGAAACTAGTTACGAAATGAATTACTTTTTTAGCTTGCTAGGTAATATACTATGAAAATAAAGTTTAGTGCCTTATAGACGGCAAACTATTAAAATCTATAAAGAAATTGCACTGCTCTACTTCTTTATAGATTTTAATAGTTTGCCGTCTATAAGGCACTAAACTTTATTTTCATTTATAATTTGATTTGCCGTGTCGGTACTAGATGCTGGCTTCGAGACAAATTTGTTGTCCGCCTGTGTATCTAGATATAGATAATTCTTATCAGATTACAGGTCTGCCAACATCTAATGTGTAGTACTTTTTGTGCAACATTAGATGGCGCCACCAATTTGTACGCTCTCGATTATTATTACTTATTTTTGATGTATTGTTAATTTCATGAAATTAATTAAATTAATTAAATTAATGAATTCAATAGTCGGTACGAAAGCCATCATACCAATATATGCTCACTGATGATCGCAAAAAAGCGTGAAATAGTAGCTATATGACATTTTAGTAGGAATTTTCTCATTGATTGTGAAAATTCTTATAGTAATATACTATTAGGATATATTTTCCTAAAAATTGTTCTTGTTTAGTAAACAAAAAACATTGCTCTTGGTTTAGTAAACAAAGAGCATGCATGATCCTCATCTTTAAGCATAATCCTAAATTCTTCTTTTTCTTGACACTAATCTAAGACATTTATAATTAAGTGCAAAAAAAAGTTTTTATGCCCAGTGAACATATATGCCTCACGCCATGTGATTCATTTGATGAACAACTTTTGGTCATAGATATATCTTTTAAACACGCTATGTCAACCGCTTTCTTTGTGTATAATTTTACTTATTTATATAAGTAAGTTAGTGTGAAGGTGAGCTCTGGGATTTAGAAATTATCAAAAAATTCAAATCTACAAAATATTTAAAGTTAAACATTTCGGAGCCCACATCCCCAAAGCTACAGCTACAGCTATAAACAGACTTACAATTCTTTAAAAAAATATATTCAACAATAAACAACGTAAGAATTTTTTTGCTACTGAACTTTTAATTGTTTAAATTTGTATACAGTTGCGTTTAGAATCTTTGGGTAAAATAAGAGTTTTTTCCTACTTTGAATGCAGACAACTCAAAATCTAGTCTAATACTGATTTTTTCTAGGATTTTTTCTTCAAATGACTGATCAGGAAAATTTAGAATTTTTAAATTTATCTCTTCCATCTAACTATTCTTTGCTTTCTTAATTGTTTTAAATGTTATAACTATTAGACCAAGTTTGTTTTTTATCGACACATAGGCCCACCTAAAAAAATTATTTTTTAAATTCGATTTTATGAGGAAAATTTATCAAAATTTTGACGGATATTATTTATTCTTTAGGATTATCAGATTTTTATTTTCCCCTTGTTTTCTTTGTCTTAGTGATTAATTGTAACAGGAAGTCAGTTATAGGCGCCTTAGATCCAAAATATGTCAAACACGGATAAATTTGATTAATGTTGTTTTTGGTATAAAGTTTTTTCAGGTCAAGATAAACAAAGCTTTTTGTCAAATATTTAATTTTTGTATCATTGCGTCTTTTTTATTCGCTTTTCACAGTTAATTACTTTTAGTTCCACTTTAGAAAACAGTTTTGTGTGAATAACGGCGAACCGTATTTTATTTTTAATCATCACAGGAAAAATATTTATTTTTAAAAGGTACTAGTGACATATTATCCAAGAGAAAAATCAACACAACACCAAGGCCAAGGCTAATTCATTTTATTTACGCGCAACGTATAATGTCTTACACGGTGGATATTTAGGGTATTTTTTTTTGATCATCTGGTAACTACGATTTTCTTTTACACTACTGAAAAAAATTAAGGAAACAAAAAAATTTCCTAAATTTTTTAGTGATTTTTGAAAGGATGTGTCTCAGTAAAAAATAGTCGTATGGAGATTAAAAAAAAGAGTTTTGAAGCTTTAAGCTTCTAGTTTTGAGATCTTTAGGCAAAAATGTTTGTGAGGTACGGTTATAGCGCAATCCGAGGCGCAATTATAAGAAATAGCGCAAGACAAAAAATTTCCCATTTTTTCTTATTTTGGTTGCGGGAAACTTTTCTTAGTTAAATCGATTCAGTCCACTGCAGTGGTCAGTTAGCTTGTTTATTCACCTTTAATTTGCTTTTTTTATTTTCTTGATTTTTCGTTGAGATTAAATGAAAAAGCATACTTTTGTTCTTATATCTAATGACCTCACAGTAAATCAAAAGGCAGTTTAAAAAACTCTCTATAAGGACCTACCATGATTTTTAAAGATTTTTTTACACCCTTCACATTAATTTGAAAAATTTAAAAAAATGACTTTACGGTTTATTAGAAAATCTACGGCTTATTTACAAATTTTGATGAAACGACTTATATTGAGCGTAATTTTTAGAGCTCATTGTACCCACAATAGGCCTGTAAATTTTTAAATTGATCCATCAACCCGTTTTTCCGGATCAAAGTTTTACAAACCATTTAAAAGAAGAAGTGTGTACTTCCTAAAATTAACCCACTTAAAAGTGTGCGTTAGGGGTAAAGCTTTTTTCTCAGAGTTGAGGATATTTTTTTTTCTAGTTATCACAATTTTCCATCTGGTACAACTTTTTTTTAGAGGAGATCAGGGGTAAAGCTTTTTTTAGAGATGTAAGTTTTCAAAGTGAGGATCCATAATAGGTACATACCCATATTTATTTTAATTTTCAGAATTATAGAGGAATTATCAATTAAATCCAGAAATGGTCTAAAAGCTATATTATGTTTAAACTGGACCACTTACTCGAGAAATGCAGAATAAATAGTACCAACCTATTTAAATAAGCTCTCTGCCAGCTTCTCCCATTTAAACCTGAAATACATACAGTCATTATCACTGCTCGTATTTTGTGGCTGTGTTTTACATTTTTTTCTTATTTTTTGTTTTGTTTTTTTTGCATTAATTTACTGTTTTCACCATCCAACAAGAATTTAAAATGGTCAAAAATTTGCTTCATCAAGCATCATCTGGAATAAAAATTTAATTTTCATTCGTCTATTAGAATTTCATATTAGACGCAATTTGACGAAAGGTAGACTAAATTTTGTGAAATATTTGATTTTCAATTGTTTTGGCCACAGTGCCTACGATATTATCCGTGTTTTAAAATATTTTGTTTCTATTTTTGTAGTCAAGACCAAAATAGTATATTAAAGTACTAGTTTCATAACATACGTTTTTAGCGGCGGCGAGTTTTCTAAAGTACTAGTGCGCTAAAAACGTATTATTAAACGAGTGCTTTATACAATTTTTTCTATTTTGCTCTAAAATAAAACAAAACTTACATTTAAATTGATCACTGATTTAGGGATTTTTGTTTTGGGTTGGCATTACAGTTTACACCATGTTTAAAATTCCAAGAACAATATAATTAAATTATTAAATATAATTATTTTGATATATTTTATAGTCATCTCTTCTCTTTTTCACAGCAGTTAACCAAGACACAATTTTAACACGGTAAAAAATAACCTAAACACAAAATTTTGTAGAAAATTAAACTTTAAAGTGACATTGACATTTGCACAGAAAACTTCAAGCGAAAGGCTTTTCTCTGTTGCCAACCCAAAAGAAAAAAAAGTAGAGACCTCTTATGGGCCTATAAGAACACGCAAAATGCATGTGATTATGAGCTTATAAGAGTTGCAAAATAGAAAAAAAAATATTTAACACAATAGTTATTAGATAAAGCCGAGGATAAAGCGTTATATGCATGTTTATTGGGACACGTAAACTACTAATCACATATTCTCACTTAAAATTAACCCACTTAGCCTACAGTTTTGTGGGTTAATTTTCAAATGGATAATTTCTTAGTTTACTCAATATTTTTAAATAAACTTTTCAATTACTCTTTCTAATTTTCATGCCATGCACGAATTAAGCAGTGTATATTTAAACTAATAAAAAGAAAAGATTAACTTTATAGCCAGATAGTTAACCTCAAAGAAGGTTAATTGATAACATATATTTAGACTTGATGGTACGTTCAACGTCACAATCAACGGTCAGGGTTTTGCTACCCGCAATTACATTACATGTTTGTTTAACCTTACACTATAGATAGTTTCTTGACGACAAAGACCGTCAAAATTAGTTCCAATCCAATCCAATCCAATTCCAGTATGGCTTTTCCCTTTGGGTAGTTGGCCAACTCGATCTAGTATAATTTTCGGCCTACGCAAAACCGTCTTACTCTGTAGTGATGTTTGCGCAGACGACAACTTATAAAAAAAATTCTCTTTTTGAAATTCATAAAAAAATATTCAAGTGTACAATCACGACTCACTTAAAACTTTACAATTAAACGAACACTTTCACGACATTAGATAAAATAAAAAATAAAATTAATCAAGTCCTGTGAATATCAATGATTGCGATGCTGATGCTGGAATATATCCGCCAAAGCGGTCACACCCGTTCCTTACAAAGATCACGCTGCGACAAAATTAGTTCTACAGTGCTATCTCTTTTTAACAGTTTTTAACAGTTTAGCCAACGTAAGAAAGACAAAGTAATCAGAGTAGCCAATATAAGCAATAAAAACGATTTATATTTACCTTATTTATTTTAACCCTAATTTAATTTTATATTATGCAGTTAAACAAATTAGGTAATGATATGTATTCAGTACTAAAATTGTTGCACTCAGATTACAGGCAAACTGCTATCTGTTCACAAAGTCCAGAACTTTTGTTTTTAATATTAGTGACACCTGGAAGGTGAACTGTTAGCATTAAATTTTACCTAGAACAGTTTGGGGAAGTTTTCAATAATGGACTCGCCCGGGAAAGTGTCCCATTCTACTTAATTAAACATCCCCTTAGTCCAGGACTTTTTTGGGCTAGTAGTAGCGGGAACCACTGGCTATAACTGACTTTCAAACCCCTTAATTTTTTTTAAAATTCCTTTTTACGAAAAACGAAAGAAAATTGTTTTTTTTTTTATTTTTTTATTTTTTTTTTTTTAAGTTTAACCCCCAATAACTTGTTTGTTTTAGGAGGGATCATTTTCAAAAACAATAGGGATCTTCCTCTCATAGAACTTAATTTTTCTTGAAAATTTTGAGTCGTTCTCGAGTAATCGTGTCCACAAAAATCGTGACATTGGACGGACAGAGGGACGGACAGACGGCCAGACGGATGGATAGACGAACGGACATTTTCAGAGATTCTTATTTTTTCACAAAACACATTTGTATCCAAAATTCATTTTTCTAGGAAGGTTTTTGGCGATTTTTGGAAAGCCGAAATTACCGTATTATATTATTCTAAATAGTATAATAATATATGTATAATTTACATCGGCACTTAGTGCTACTAAGAGTGCCGATGTATTGAAATCTTCGTCAAAAAGTCAAAATCTTTGAGCACGTTATTTTTTTTCACATTTCTCCACGTTTTAGACCATTCTGAGTCGAAATCAGTAAAAAAAAATTTTGCGTCCGTATGTCTGTCTGTCTGTCTGTCTGTCTGTCTGTCTGTCTGTGTCTGTCTGGGTGTAAACTCTCTAACTCCATTTATATACATGAGATATCGACTTGCGGTTTTTTGCATATTGTTTCTTATCGTATTCCGAAGAGCTGATTAGATTTTGGGGGTAAACGATTGGGGGTAAGGGGGTAAAAATAGAGCAAAACTCCTATTTTTAGCGTTTTTTGTTTATAATTAAGGCAATTATTATTGTATTTGGTTAATTTAGCACTTATATAAAAAATAGTTTTAAATTGGTCAAAAAATTTTATAAACAACGTTTTCCTAAAACGCATTGTTTTCGAGATATTGGCGTTTAAAGCAGTAAAAGGCATATCTCACATATTTTTAACCCGATTTCAAAAAATTATATTTTAAATAAAAGCTCTTTTTAAGCCCTATAAAAAATGTTATATACAGTTTTTTGCTAGAATATAATGTTTTAAAGATACAGAATTTAAAATTAAACAAAACACTTAGTTTGAAATTTGTAAACTAGATGGCTCTAGTGTACAATAGTGCCGATGTTTTGACAGGGTGCTTGCAACGTTTCATCTAGTTCAACCTAAAAACATACATTTTTGATATTGGCCAAAATAGCCCCCTCAAACGTGCCAGCAACAAAGGTCAATTAAAAGTTGAACGTTGAACGCAACTATTCATTTAGTTTTATTCAAGGTTTTATCTAAAAAATAAAACTTATCTTTTTATCTAAAGTGTGTTTTAAAATAAATGGCTGAATATTTTGCTCGAAAATAAACTATAATAGCTTTTGAGATATAAATGTGTTTTGTTCTTATAATTTAGTAGGCAATATTTCTTTAAAACGGAAACTTTAAAGATTTAAGTCTTAAAAAGCTTCGACTAATGAATCATAACTATCTTTAAACTTTTTTAGGGGATGGAGGGTTAAAATGCATGGATGGTAGCTTTGGCAAAATTATAGGTCTGGTTCGCGTCTGCAAAAAAACTGAACGCACATAATAATAATAATTGAAGCGGCAAGTGGATGAAGTTGTTATGTAACATTTTTTTAAATAATCTGGAAATTCATCCATGTTTTGTTAAAAAAATAATGTGTGACTCCTTATAGTGAAGTTAAATGTTAACTAGGTTAAAATTTATTTTATTTTAGTCAAACTTCACGTGTGGTAAAATTGTTTATTACTGCAGTTTCGTTAACTATTTACGTTAACATCATCAGATACTACTAAAATAACAAAAGGCGGAATAAGAAAAAATTATGAAAAAGATTTCATTAAAAAACTTACCTAATATTATAAAAACATTTAAAAAAAGTTAGAATTTACATAAAATTAAAGAATTATACAATTTAAACATAATTTAAAACTTAAAAAATAGATATATGGAAAGGATTTGATTTTCGTAGTTGTCCCTACTACCGATATGTGGCTCTGAAGAGTGCTAAAAAGCACGAAATCGATCAGTCACTTCGGAGGGACGACTGCGTTAATCAAACAAAAGTCGTTTTAAGGAATAGTAAAATGTTTTATATAGATTTATTAAAAAATAGTAATAAACAAATTAAAAATGACATTGGAGAATGTCAAACAGGGACTATAAAAGTATAAATGCAGAACCTAAACTATTCTGTGTCTCCTGTGAATGGAATAGAAGTCGCGAGGAGGAGGTGTGCAACCAGGTGGCGCTGGTGGACGGGGAATGGGTTTATTAGAAGCAAGCTAGTGTAAATGCCCTACAGACAAAAAAACACAATTATTTACCTAAAAAAGAGTTGTGGACGTGATGCGGGCATCAGATTACATCACTTTTTTGCTGCCACCTTAAGTGAAGGCTCCGAAATCCGATGTTGTCAACAAACTCAAAACGTTTCAGTTGAATGTACAGATATCCGATAGTGTTTTTAAAATATCAGAAATTATTGTCAATGCTGCCACCTATGACAAGTATCCGAAATTTGTACACATAACGGGGATCGCACAATCAAATGAATAACTTAAATAAGGTATTTTTTGTGAATGTTATCTGTTTATTGAAGAGGTCATTAGGGCACCTACCTAAATATGTAGTTATTTCGAGTTCCTCTAGTAAACTCAATCGTGTTTTATTGTATTCTGTGTGTAGAATTTTGATTCCTTTGTTTTTGTCGAAGTAATGGTTGTTATCAAATAAGTGGTTTAGGAAGTGTGAGAAGTGATTATTATCAAAATGCTCTTTAAGCCTAACTGCGACGTACCTTTTAGTTTTCCCGATGTAGAAACGTTCACAGGAGTCACAGGACAGCTTATAAATCCCAGGTTGTGTCATTGGGTCAAGGGGGTCTTTGTTTCTTACAAGGAGGGACTTAAGATTTTGTGAACTACTGAAGGAGATATTAACATTGCATTGTTGTCTAATTGTATTCGCGATTTGTTGGCTAATTGGCCCTATGTATGGAATTGATACATAATGGGTGGGATTTTCGTTAATTATTTCTAATGCTGTTACGTTGTTATTAAATATTTTTTGTCTTTTCTTATATAATATTTTATCAATGAGATTTGGGTGAAAGCCATTGTTGTGTGCGACTTGCTTTATTATGTTTATTTCTAAACTTAGGTTCTCTGGGGAGAGGGGGGGTTAATAAGGCGCGGTGTATCATGCTATTATAGGCTGCTAATTTATGTTGATAGGAGCTGTTTGAATGAGAGGGGATAGTGTGGTCAGTCTGTGTGTTTTTTCGATAAATATTGAATGAATGTTTTTTGTTAATTTTGGAAAGTGTTAGGTCTAAGAAGTTAATTTGGTTTTTTTAAATGTTGAAATTTCTATTATATCATCGTAGAAGCCCTTCTACGAAACCCTTCAAAGGGTCTCTTACCTTCTAAATTCATTAAAAAAAAAGTTCTTGGATATATTTTTTTTATGAAAAAATAATAATTTTTTTAAATTTTTTTAATGTCCGTCTGTCTGTCCGTCTGTTTGTCCGTCTGTCTGTCCGTCCGACTGTTCGGCTACGAGGGGAAGATCCCCATTGTTTTTTAAAGTAATCCCCCCAAAAACAAAATAGTAATGGGGGGTTAAACTTTTAAAAAAGTCGAAAAAAGCTGAAAGAATTCTGATTAACATAACTTTTTCAGGAAAAGTTACTTTCATCATAAGCATAAATTCTACCAATTTTGAAAGAAATCCCCCCAAAAACAAAAAAGTTATGGGGTTAAACTTTTTAAATGTCCGTCTGTCTGTCCGTCTGTTTGTCCATCTGTCTGTCCGTCTGTCTGTCCGTTCAACTGTTTGACTAGGAGGGGAAGATCCCCATTGTTTTTGAAAGTAATCCCCCCAAAAACAAAAAAGTAATGGGGGGTTAAACTTTTAAAAAAATTGACGTAATTAACGTAACTTTTTCAGGAAAATCACTTTTATCATAAGGATACATTCTACCAATTTTAAAAGCAATCCCCCCAAAAACAAAAAAGTTATGAGGTTAAACTTAAAAAAAAAATAAAAATAATTCTCAAAAAAAAATATATTTTTTTTTGTTAAAGATTTCGCAAAAAAATTAAAAAAATTGTTTTTTTTATATTTTTCAGGAAAAAATCTTTTTATTTATTTTTTTTTTGAAAATTTTATTATAAAATATCAATTATAAAATTTGGGAAAATGCAATATACCATTTACTGTGAACAGTATATAATGAAATGCGTAGCATTACATATCTTCACGGCTTGTTTTGATTTACGTACTCTGTGAGTGGTGTAATAATAAATATTAAAAAACGTAATTAATTAATTAAAAAAATGTATAAAAAATATTGTACTATTGCGGTTAAAAAATATTCCCTCTCGGCCGATACGGCTTGTTATGTAACCAATTTGATTGAGTATAAAAATATATATTCACAAAAAAAATGCATTTATACAATTGGGTGGCAAATCTCTAGCGCGATTCGATTTGTATCGATGGATTTTTATCGGATTTCGTTCCCTTCTTGTGACATAGTATGAGCCTTGGGAGTAAAGAAAGCAAACCATGGTTTGGTGAGTTTAGGTTTAACTCAAAAAGTTTTTTTTTGAATTTTATGTTGTATTTAAAAGATTTAGTTTGAAAATGAGCTCTACCGTGAGAAATTATTTATTAAAAAAATTAATTTATTTTTCTATTTTGCGACTCTTCTAAGCTCATAATCACACGCATTTTGCGTGTTCTTATAGGCCCATAAGAGGTCTCTACTTTTTTTTCTGTTGGGTTGGCAACATACAAAAGCCTATCTCTTGACGTTTTGCGTGCAAATGTCAATGTCGATTTAAAGTTTAATTTTTTACAAAATTTTGTGTTTGGGTTATTTTTTACCGTGTTAAAATTGTGGACTGGTTAATTGCAGTGAAAAAAGAAGAGATGACTGTAAAATATATCAAAATATCATTTGTTCTTAGAATTTTAAACATAGTGTAAACTGTAATGCCAACCCAAAACAAGAATCCCTAATTCAGTCGTCAATTTAAATATAAGTTTTTTAAATTTTAGAGCAAAAATAGAAAAATTGTATAAAGCACTCGTTTCATAACACGTTTTTAGAGCACTAGTACTCGCCGCAAGCTGCTCGATTTCTAAACTTGTAGTCGTGAGCTAAAAACGTATGTTATGAAACTAGTACTTTAATATACTATTAAAGTTAAACTAAATCTTTTATTTACCATAGTAGTATCGAAAAAAAAACCTTATTTACATGTATATATTACTTTAAAAGATTTCGAAGTTCACAGTTTGACAGGTCCAAACCAAGGAACTTTTTAATTTTTTTATACAAATAAGTAAAGTTTAAAGGTGGACAAAATATCAAAGATTTTTTTTTTCGAAACTGTCTTAACGGCAAATTAACGCTTTAGGTCTATATCGCCAACGGTGATGAAATAAAAACTTACAATTTTATACCAAGTTTGTGGAATGTGTTTTTTAGTATTGTTCTAAAAACAAAGTGAATTTAACAAAGTTTTAAAATATGACGCCTGGGTGTGAAGCGAGGTGTGGTAATTATTATTATTATTATTGTTTAAAATACGAATAAAGTAAAATTTCACATTAATTATACCCTCCGTGCTAAGCACAGTGGTAACTTACTTTTTTGTCAAAAATGAGTTATGACTCCAAGATGATGTAATAACAATCGATGAATATTTTTATCATATGATTAAACGATTTAATTAATTTATTCATAATAAAACTCTATTAAAGCTGCCGTATCTTCTTTAAAGTTGTCAATTACTAAGCCAATTTGCCGTATCTATCGTAACTTAAGAAGTTACGATAAAATGCCTTAGTATAATACTAATAATTAACGAGATACCTTTATTTTGCCTTAGTAACGGTAAGTTACGGAAAATGTCCTTAGTAATAGTTATGGGAAACAATCGGGACTTTGGTTGACAATTGCTTTATTCAGTGCAATCTCTTATTATTTAAAATAATTTATTTTAATAAGTATTTTTATAACAAAGAAGATCAAGGTACCTAAAATAATAAAATATTCGCTAATAAACCTTTTTTCTTAATTTTGTTCATGAATTTATAAGATACATTAACAACTAATATAACCTCTTATCTTCCTGATTCAAATCAAATTTGAATTTTTTTTGACATGTAATATATTTTTTAGTGACTAAGAACATTGAAAATTAAAAACTGTTAATATCTCAAAATGGCCAAAAAGTATCACTTCTGGGTTTAGTAATAATAATAATAATAATAATATACTTTATTTTTCAATATTACAGTACAAATTCTACAGTAATTTTTTTTTACAAAAAAACAAAAAGTAACCTCTGAACCGAAAATAAGGAAAAAATATTGTCAAACAAGAAGAATTATGTCAAAGGATTAACATAGTCATTTAGCTTATAGGGTTCTAAATTAACTAAAAAGTTACCTAAATATCTTTTAAATAATCTAGGTGACTCTAAAATTTTTATTTCGTTGGGAAGACGATTAAAAAATGATATTGCGGAGTAGTAGAGACCCTTCTCAAAAGTGGCTAACCTATGCCTAGGATAGTTATAGTCTATGGTTCTAGTTCTACCGCTGCCCCGTAAGTGATCAAACTTTTCTTTGTTTTTAAACAAAAACATTACACATTCAAATATATACAAACCAAAGATAGTTAATATTTTGTTTTCTTTGAATTTACCCCTACAACTTTCCATATACCCCAAATCCAAAATGGTACGTAAGGTTCTTTTTTGTATAACAAATAGATTTTCCATGCATGAACTTTGACCCCAAAAAGTGATTCCATATCGAAGAAGCGACTGAAAGTAGGCAAAGTATATCGTTTTAGCGGTCTGCATGTCAACATATCTTTTAATCATTCTGATCGAATATAAAGATTTGTTAAGTCTAGTACTAAGATTAGTTACATGTTGAGACCACTCCAGAGCCTCATCAATATGGATTCCAAGAAATCTGGTAGATTGTTCCAGCTCGGTAGTATAATTAACAATAAATATTGTTTAAATTAAGTAATGTTAACAATAAACTTAATATAAAGAATCTACACATTATTATAACAATTTTTCTAATGAAATTAACTTTTGGAACCTATAAAGTTTTCGGAAAAAAGGCTGTTTCACTCCACCCTATTGCACAAGAATCGCACTAGATCTTCCTACACTCGCACTCTCTTTAAGTTGAACTTAATTTCAGCCCATCATGCAGCTTTTAACATGATAAATCTTCCTTTTCCTAAATCAAGGAAATATAAAAATCCCTCGGTAGTTAACGCGGATCTAGCCAAACGTCATAACAAATTAGATAAAGATAAAATATCATTATAATTTTTGATAAATATGTATTATAATAATTTCAGTAATAATATTAGTAGTATTTCAGTAAGTATCCATAAGCATCCATAATAATTATATCATAGACTATTTCACAAACAATATATAGGCCAATCAAAACGTTGCATTTTTAGTTTCTTGACCAATCAGAACAAAATGAATCTGATAATTTTTGCACATATGTAATTATCACTTGGTTACTATGGAAATAAGAAACTGACAGTTACTGACATCTTAATAAATGTTATATTTTTGCAAAATGTGTTTTTAATTTGTGAAGCTTACCTTTAGTTGATTTATTTTTATTTTTATTTTATTACCAAAACATTCTAGGTATAAACCCTAATTAATTGCAGATACTATATTATATTTTATGCACTTTCCATCTTAAAGCTTTAAATCACTGACATTCATAAATTTTAATTTATTTAATTGAATTTTGGTATTAAAAACAGGCCACTCAAACTAATTTAAACACTTATTTATTAAAAATATTTTTTTCTCCAGTATACATGTATGTTACACATAATACTTCATTTAAAAAGTATAAGAAAATGTACATTTACATGTAGAATCTACATTGTAGATGTATTAACATTGAATGAAATTGTTGAATGACACTTGCAAAAAATCTGTTTTTCTGCATTTTCTTATTCCACCCGAGTCGTTTAAATATTTTAGTTCATCTGGCATGTCTAAAGTTTCTCACGAATTATTGTTTGAAACATTTATTTCTTTACGAAGTTAAAAACATCCACTTCTCGGAGTTTACTTTATTCAAGAACAAAAAAGGTTTTATAGGAAACGTTTTTCAAGGAACTTCCACTTGAAGAATTTTGTAACTTTATTTGTATATACAGGGTTATTCAGAAATAAGTTCGAGAACTTAAAATTCTACGTTAAAAAATATGAAAAAACAGTTCCTATAAAGGTTGGTGCGGAAATGAGTCCTAAGGGAGCTACGGCTCTTTAAAATTGTAATAAAAATAAGGTTTTTAATTAATAACTCTTATACCCTTTAAGCTAGAGCGACGAGCTTTTTGCACGATACTAGTATTAATAAGGATAATAGGTTTATGTTAATTTATTTTTATTTATTAAGAATTCAAAATTAAATCACCAGAATCATGGCTTACAGTTTTTGATGTAACATATACATATAAAGAAACTTTGTGGGCTAGCTTATTTGTTATTTCTAAAATCATATACAAGGTATCTATAACTTACCTTAGCATAACCAAAGAAGATGTTCTCATAAAAAATCACACTAAAAATAAATGTCACTGTGAACATATGTTTATAATGTCACTGTTTACGCATGGCGCCATCTAGCAGCCACCGACTACCTACCATTTAAAAATTAAAATTACGATCCAGAAGGCTACCAATCTCGCTCGTAGATATCAGCGCCTTTTAGTCAATACGTAATAAATCGAATTACAAGTTACCAGTCCTTATTCTCTACGTGCATGGTTAAAAGTTCGCAACGCTTTAAAAAATATCGATTGTTTTTTTTGGTTAACTGGTTCAAATAAATCATTTTGTTTGGATAAATATGTTATTTTTATGTGTGTACATATTTACAGACTACAAAAGTCATCACTTTTTTAAAATTATAATATTATAATTTTTATTAAATAATATTAATAAAAAAATTAATAAAACATTTTTGGTTAACCCATTAGAAGAAAACGCATTCTTAATGAGAATTTGGTTTTCCTATTTCAAGTACATGCATTGTTCAGTTAACAAAAGAGGGATTATCTGACGCTTTTTGTTTCAAGAGCTGCTGTTGTCAGTAAACTTGTGGGTGCTCAACCAGAATTAACCCTTATGCTTTAGCAATGGCACGATTTAAAAGAAATATAAACAAGCCGTGAAGATATGTAATGCTACGCATTTCATTATATACTATTCACAGTGGACGGTATATTGAATTTTCCCAAATACTCGAATAAAATTAAAAAAAATTAAAAAAAGAACTTTAAAACATTTTTTAGTTTTTTTTTTAATTTTTTTTTCGAGAAAGTAAAAATTCTTGAAAAATTAAAAAAAAACTTTTTTTTTTTTAATTATATCTTTTTTTGAAAAACAAAAAATTAAAAAAAAAATAATTTTCTTTTATTTTCTTTTGCGAAAAAGGAAAAAAAAATGAAAAAAAAAATTAAAAATGAATGTACCAACATACCAACATTCATTATACTTTCTGTTTTATTTATTATCCAACTATACAAAGTTGGTAGCCCATGCACACAATGACCAAAACTACTTCTTTGAAGGACTAGTCTTTTTGGAAGCCTTTTCTGGACCAGTAAAAAAGTTTTTCCTGGCCTTAGCACAGAACTAACTGTCACATGAAAAGCTAGATTTTGAGTTATATTTTTTGTGTCCATGCTATGAAAATAAATCGACCGTTATATCATTCTTTATATAAACTGTGTTAATTTTAATTATTAAAATTGACCTAGTTTTTTTTGCTTTATATAACCCAAGTAGTTTTTATTTATATTCGTTAAAATTTAATTAATACACTAAAAAAAACAGATTGTTTGAACCAAATAAATTTACTGAAACGAATACCAACCAAGTTACAGAAATAATGATGCTTTGCAGAGCCGTAACTAGAGCTGTTTGCACCTGTGGTAGGTTATTACTTTGCTCCCTCTATCCGATATAAAAAACACTAAAATATATAAATATATATACATAAAGTTTTTTATCAGTAAAATCCAAAAACCAAATATATTCTCAATATTCTCAAATTAAGAAAAAACGTAAGAAAGTCCCACCGCCACAGGAGAATATTTTTACAAATTCGATGGTCTATTTTAATTTTAAACCAGTCTTTTAAATCACAAACTAATTAAATTTTAAATCTTACAAAAATATAAGAAACTGTAGCACCGCGGGTGAAATTTTTAAGTTCTACAAAAACGTAAGCCACAGGCGATTTTTTTTTTAACTTTTAAATAGTATTTCTACCGAGGGGTCCCGCAATAGGTTTTGGGTGCGTCGTCTCCTTCAAAATCGGAAGTCTTTTGCAATATTTCGAAAGATTTCCTAAGACTTCCTATAATTTTCAAAAACTTCCCGGACTTCTTAAAGATTTCCTAAGGCTTCTTACGACTTCCTGAGATTTCTTAAGACTTCTTACGACTTCCTGAAATTTCCTGAGACTTCCTGAGACTTCCTCCGACTTCCCAAAGATTTATAGTGACTTCCTAAAGACTTCTAACAACTTTTTGCAATTCTACGCATGCGTGATTTTTAAATTTAGCCCGCGAATTTTTTATACAGGGATTCATTGTTAAAGTTATTTTTCGGATCAGATTATTTTATAAGGACCTAATTTAATAATAATAATTATAATTATCATAATTATCACGGATAATGATTTACAGTGCCCGGGCAATTGCGAGCTATTATTATTCATCTTTTGTCATCTTTTTTAACTTTTATCATAGATTTACTAGCGTTGCGTTCTTGTGGAGTGGGGTCAGCCGTCTTGCAGCTGCTTCTTATCAATGCACTGCAGTGCTGAATTTATGCCCGCTTTTGCCCGAGGTATGATGATCATTCTGTGACTAAGTAAAAACATGAAACAATCGGTTTATTTAGGTTTATATTGTTTTCCGAAAATAGCAGTTCTGAATAGGTTCGGAACGTGCGCAGTTGCCATTGAGCACTGCCCAATTGCAACTTCACCAGTTCCGAACCAGTTTAGAACTGAGATTTTCGACAAAAAAACAAACCCAATGAATTCGTTCACAAAGTACATAAAGGGTTTAGGTGGGTTTTTTTCTTTGTTTTTATTTTTTTGTTGTGGTTGTCTGATAATTTTGCAAGTGGAATGTCATCTGAAAGAGTACCTATATTTTTTTCTGTCAGTAAACGTATCTTTAACTGAATAAGGGGAATGTCATCTTCTAAAAGATGTTCTACTTTCCTTTTTTTATTAATTATTTTTTTTTGTACATTTTTGCGTTCGATGTTTGGTCACATTTTTTGTTTCTATTAACTGTGATTTTTGCTTTTTTTTAACAGATGACATTCCTCTGACTCTTAAAATTCTGTCAGTTGATAAGCGTGATTTTTTTTCATAGAACAGCCAGCAAAGAGTTGACTTCCTTAAAAATTTAACAACTTTCACCTTAATTTTTAAAAATCGATCACTTTCTCGCCAAATAGACAAAATGAAGTGTGCTGCCGATATGCCGAAAACCACGCCACTTACACGGCGCGTAAATTACACCGTGTTTTCCAAGTATTTTTATTAAAATAACGACTAAAGACTTCCCAGACTTCCTGAGACTTCCTGCGACTTCTCAAAGACTTCCCGGACTTTCTGAGATTTCCTAGTGACTTCCTAGACTTCCTGAGACTTCTCAAAAACTTCCCGGACTTCCTGAGACTTCCTACAGACTTCCCAGACTTCGTGGCCAAGTGCGTCGTCTCCTTCATTATTGCGGGACCCCTCGATTACTACTGAAAATTTCATAAAAATGTAAGAAAGGTCTTGCACAGCAGGCGAAAATTTTTACGCTTAAGTTCTACAGTCTTATATAAAAAAACGTAAGAAAGCCCTAGTGCCGCAGGCGAAACTTTACGAATTTCACTCTAAAGTTCTACAATCTTAAATAATAAAATTAAAACGTAAAAAGCCCTAATGCACCAGGCGAAAATTTTTACATACTTTTCTCATCTTTCTTATCTATTTTAATTTTAAGCAGTTTTATTATTCATAATTTCACAAAAATGCAAAAAAGCCCTAGTGCCGCAGGTATTATTTACAAAGTTAGATTTTAAAACAGTTCATCAATTCCAAGTTTCACAAAAATCTAAGAAACCTCTAGCGCCGCAGGGCCAAAATTTTTACGAATTTAAAGGTCTATGGTCCACTTGAACACGCAATATATCTCTGAAGCTTTGATATAAGATATAACTGATCGTTTCTTTGGGATAATTTTTACTAAAATTAACTTCATTTTCCCTATAGGCAAGAGCAAACATGACAAACAAACTTCTGAAGAAAAATTAATCATTTCTGTAACCTCAATAACACCTCTTTTTTCAATAGCGAAAAACAAATCTACTTACAGGTAATGGCGTGTATTTCTATTAAAACGTTTGTATTAAATTACAGAAGCGTTTTAGTAAAGTTTAAAAAGTGTGTGACTGCTGACACGCTTAAACTGTTGCTGTTATTAACAGGGACGGCCCGAGAAAAAAAGACTAGAGGGGAATACACCAAATTTTTCCAAGTGGCGGAAAAATTTGTCCAAACGAAAATATCCGTCCATCTGTTAGTATGTCCTTTTGTCCGTCTGTCCGTCTGTCCGTCTGTCCCTCTGTCCACAGGCAATTCCCCTGACTCGTCAGCCCGACTGGCTAGGTCACAGCGCTGAGCTTGGTCGGGTCTCTCCGCGCCCGCTCGGTGCCTGTGTGTGGGCTATGCGTCTTTCTGTCTGCATGTGCCACCAACATATTACATCTGTGTGCACATAAAAACTACATATGTATCACATGTAAATACATGTAGATGTACTGTACATTATGTACATGCTTATCGTTGGATATACTTATGCACATAACAATTTTAGCCCAAAATGCTTACTTTCAATATTTTTGTAAAACATTTATTAATAATTGTTATTATTCAGTGAGGGGCCTAATCACCCCAATGATTAATAGATATTATACGCGAGTAGAATACTATACTTTATCCACGGCCGTTTTGGGTTTTAAACGGTTTATTTTTACAGACCCGTAATTAATAGGTATATTAATCACGGCCGTGGATAAAATATATTACTACTAACACTGACCAGCTAAATTAATAAATTTAATAAAATTGAACATTTACTAAAACTAATTGGCTTTACATCTGGTTTTTATTGAAAGACGGACCTTCTCAATCTCGACCCTACGACTTTTAAACTTTGGTCTTCTGATGCTGAAGAAAACCACATTACTTTACGTTAAAAGTAATTAATAGTTTCCTATTGACGTCTATAAGAGATACGGGCTTACCCGGAAAATGTATCTCCGTATATTAGCTTGAGTCAATGTCTCGCAGAAAGTGCGATAAAAGCGATGAGGCAAGAATAGATTTGTTTTCCAAAGTATCGTCAATAACTAACTCTATTATGATGGTATACTGAGTGTATAATATACACTGTATATTAGGGTGACCCACCAAAATTTCAAATTTCAAAATTTGGAGGTCTCACCCCTTAAATTTATTCATTGGGGTAAGAGTATTATCCCTGATTTTTTCAGAATTTTTGAAAAAATCTAGAGGTCGCTCACAGCCATTTTTTAAAGGGATATGTTTCTTTAGATTTTTTATTTTTTTTTAAGGAAGGATTTTTTATTTAAATCTTTTTAACACGGCAAGTTAGATTAAAAAAAAAAAATTACCGAATAGGCGCAAAACCAACGATAATGCAAACCAACGAACGTAAAAATTTAGTTTTAATAATCTTATGTGGGAGGATTGGTGTAGTGGACTACCGCGTCGTACTTGGCGAGTTTACTACACAAATAGCGTGAGTTCGATTCTCACCAGCGCCGATTTGCCTTTTTCAGTTAATTAATAATTGAAATTTGGGAAGGCGTAAGTGAAGCGGATACTCCCTAGAAATTGGTTCTAAAGTCAATTAAAGCCTGTGGTTCCCTCTACTAGTAGCCCACACAAGTCCTGGACATAGGGGATGCTTGATTAAGTAGAATAGTACGAGGTTAAATAAAAATGTAATGTAAAATGTTAATGCCCACGTTAATGTCCGGACATTGACGATATTGGACAGACAAATTGGACATTATCGTCAATGTCCAATTATCGTCTTTGCCCATAACATAATATATATATATATATATATATATATATATATATATATATATATATATTATATAGTAATAGTAATAGTAATATATATAGTAATATATATTTCATGTTAATATACAATACGTATTTACATTCGTCACAAAAATAGATAATACAATAATGCTTAAAATAGATAGGTATAAAATAGTATTTTAACAATAATTTAAGACATTTTACATACAATACAAAAAATAAATACATTTTTAATTAAAATTGTGTTCTAGAAATTTATCAAAAGAATAAAAGGCATTTTGAATTAACAAAGATTTTACTTCTTTTTTAAAGCGAGAGAAATTTAAAATTTGGATACTAGATGGTAGTTTGTTAAAAAATAAAGGTGCATAATAACTCAAAGAGTCCCTAGATGTGTTAATTCTGTGAAAATTTATTCTTATATTGGACCTATTGCGTGTACTATACTGATGAATACTTTCCTGTAAAATATATTCCGATTCATTCCTTTTTACATAACAAACACATTCTAATATATACAAGCAAGGTAGTGTGATTATATTTAGTGCTGGAAATGTGTTTGAGACGTCGTCTCTATAGCCTTTTTTAGCCAGTATACGTATACATTTTCTTTGTAGAGAAAAAAGTATGTCTAAATGAGTAGTGTAACCCCAAACAAGGATTGCGTATCTACAGTGCGATTCAAAAAGTGCATAGTAGGCTATCAACAATACTTCCTTAGAGACAATATCTACAAGATTTCGAATGACAAAAAGACTACTAGATAATTTATTACTTAAGTTTGTGACATGCTCCAACCAGTTTAATTTGGATTCTAATGTTACCCCCAACAGTTTTACGCTAGATGTATTCGAATTTTCCCTAAGAGTGAAATTTATTTTTTGCGTTTTCTCATTATTTAATGATAGCTTGTTCGCAAAAACTACTCCTGAGCCCTATCAAGTGTTTGGTTCATTTTTCTGTGTACAACTGCTGAATTATTACCCTTAATGATCATAGTAAAATCGTCCGCAAACAATACACTATCTGTAAAATCATCATCATCTTCAGGGATATAATCCGGCAAATCGTTTATATAAATGTCAAACAATGGAGGGCCCATATGTGATCCCTGAGGTAAACCATCATCTATTTGAACAGTCTTAGAAACATCCTGGTTTACTACTACAATTTGTTGTCTTTCTGTAAGGTAGGAATATAATAAACCAACACTTTTCTCATCAACCCCGTACTTTAAAAGCTTATTACATAAAATTTCAGGAGGCACGCAATTAAAAGCTTTGGTAAGTTCGTGTAAAGATGCAAGTTGCTTGCAAAACAACTTTACACTACGATATTTCAAGAACGCTTTGACAAAGAGACTTGAAATTTAACTATTTTTTTTTACTAAGAAAAATCTTTGCTCCAAATTTCAAGTCCAAACCAAGCGTTTTTGAAATATCGTAGTGTAAAGTTGTTTTGAATGCGACTTGACTCTTTACACGAACTATATACACTGTGTACTTATAATAGAGTTGTTGACGATACACATCTTTACACGCCCTATACAGAGGCCCTAGTAACAGGTTTGGAATAACGCATATTCTACACAAATGGACATTACCGCGCATGGACTTTACCGAGCATAGATTTTACCGCGAAAGCCATTACCGCGAAGAAAATTAGCGCGAGGGGGTCAATACCGCGCATGGATTTTCCGCAAAAACCATTACCGCGCATAATTATTTTAATTTTTTTTTGCAGAAAAAAAGATTAAATAAAAAAATTTAATATTTTGCAGAAAACAAACAGTTCTACATGATATAGCTGCTGGGTCCGGGTTGTGGGCATGACTTGTTTCCTTTAAAACATTTCCGTCCGAAGTATAACAAAGCACGTCGTAATTTATGCACTTCCAATTCCAAAATCCAATTTTTTTAATTTTTAACAGTCTTTTCTTTTCTGTATGTGAAAAGTTTATACAGCCAGGTCTTTGACTCTAGCACTTTTCGTTATTTCAATCGACAAGACGATTCGTACTAAACTGAATTTTAATCAGCGATTTATACAAATCAATCGATATAAATTTAAAAAAAAACACACATAAAAAACTCACACAGAGATATGGGTACATTTAGTAAAGGTTACACTTTATCAATATCAAAACTAAAACTAACCAAACCAACCTGCCTTCAATCTGAAAAAAAACCCCTTACATAAAATAAAAATAATGTATAAAAAATGGCGCGGTAAAAGATTTTCGCTGTAAAATTCATACGCGGTAATGGACTGCTCGGTAATGACCTTCGGCCATTGGTCAAATATAATCTCTTGCCTTAAAATGTGAAGTTTTCTTAACATAGCATGTAATATACTATGCCAGAACCTGTAGTGCTGCTCAGTCAATTATTATAAAAGCGTTCGGGTTGGACAATTTTTTTACTCCATTCCTAACTTAATCGCAACTGCCATTAAACAGTCTTTGACAATAATTGAAATTAAGTTATCAATGCAATGGGGTAAAAAGAGTAAAATTATCGTTGAACCCGAACGCCTCCTATATGTCCTACCAGTTTACTGCAGTGCCAGAACTTTTATTGGTATAAAAAACTTAACTTATTATAATAAGATCTAGCCAGTCACAAATATTACATGCTTGTTTAGGATTGCACCTCCTAAGTTTGCTACATATATGTAAATGTACAAGAACTGTAGACCTTTGAGAGCAATAAACGAAATACAGTTGTACATAGTTTTCCTTCTACATAGTAACTAAAAGCTGGTAGATAATTAAACCCTAGTTTAAAGTACAGTTTTAATGATATAAATACTCTAAACCCTTGAATAATGAAAATAAAAAAGGTTAAAAACGAGTTATACATAGTTTCCTCCTAGAATTTTATATGAAAGCTGGTACAGTTTAAATAAATAAAAGTTATTATTTTTGCCAATACTTTGAGTTAAAAGACACTTTAATAGATAACTTTTATTGCGGATTCCATCATTAATAATATCAACCACTACTGAAACTGGAAAAGCCTACTAGCTATCTGCTAAGAGGGGAAAGTGACCATCCCTTAGTTTGGGACGTTGAAATTTTTCCTCTTATTGCCAAATGTCTTTATGACCCCGAAATCAATAACTAGATTATATTTACTTATACTATATTTCTACAAAGATTCTTATAAGATGTGGTCAGTTGAGTTGTATTACAAGTCTAAAGATTCTGAATTTAGGAAATATTAATTATTTTTAACTGACTTCTCTTTAAAACAAATGCAACAATTTAACAACATTTTAAGTATATAATAATATATAATATAATAATAATAATATATGCCTAATATAATTATCTTATTTTAAAAACATTATTTTTCGTTATTGTGTCCTAAACTGTCAGTTTATAATTCTGTTAATGCAACAAAATATATCCAGATAAATAATTATTACTTATATTTGTTGCTGTATTAAGTAACATATTATTTTTATGTTTGTGGGTGTATAATTTTTTTTCCAAATAAGATAAAGTATTATGCTTATATGACAAACTTCTGAATAATTCACTCGTCTGGAACAAATTCTCATTTCAAATATATAGTCCAGAAAGCTGGACAAAATATGCAAATTTAGTAAAAAAATTTAGTTTTTGTGCAATAACTCTTTTTGTTGCTGCTATAAAGAAAATTTAGATTAAGATTTTAATAATTCTGGTTCGAAAATTTTCAAAACGTTTTTTTATATATTTTTATTTATTTTTAAAAGTCCCAGTGGTTTTTTGGGTATGGGTGCTGTATCGAAAGCATAAATGAAGTGAGAAGCCAGCTGCAGCCCGATGCTGGTAAATTTTTAACACGTGAGGGGCCCCCAACTTAACAAAAGTTAATATATTTTCCCTACGACCTAGTTGGTAGTTAGTGCCTATTTTCCACCCGTTGCCTCTGCCAATGGAAAGTGACAATCAGCTGATTTTACATATTTGCTATCAGAAAATAAGCAAACGTCAAACACATAACCTCAAATTGACAAATTAATTTTAAAACAATTTTTGTGATTTTTAGATGTTTAGGTCGTAGGAAAAATAGTATACGTACCTCGACACAAACCTATTTCACTGAAAACTAGGTTCACTTACTCGGTTCGTAATATAATATTTAAATCTAAGTTGCATTGTGTCAGTGTTATTGTATTAGCAAGCGGGTTATTACTAGTACCCGGATATTTGGTATTGATTACGAGGGGCGCGCGAAAGTTTAATTTTTTATGAACACTCTGACATGGGTGATACTTACTGGGTATAATGACATACATTTGCAATTTATTATAAATAAGTTTATAAGTCTTTAAAATGGCTTGTGCGCGTCCTCAACCCCCTACCGTAGAATCTTGGATAGTTATTCCCCTATGTCATAATATTGGAATACACCTCTTTACCATACCTACTTGTTAAGTTACACCGCCATGAATAATAACCATCACGGGATGCTTAAAAAAGTGTCCCATTAATCTTAAAAAACTTTTTTGAAGAAAGTAACATTCGCTCGTCCCTCGTAATCAATACCAAATATCCGGGGTCTAGTTATTACGCATTCTGTTTGTATCCAATTTGTAGTCATGAACTAAAAATGTATGTAATATCAATAAAAAATACATTATTTTAGAGCCGATGAATAGTTTTTTAATTGTAACAAAGTTATGTTATATTTATGGTTAAAAGTCCAAACGTATATTTATGACCATTCCAATAATATTCGTTTTTCTATTTTGCGACTCTGATAAGCTCATAATCACACGCATTTTGCGTGTTCTTATAGGCCCATAAGAGGTCTTTACTTTTTTTTCTGATGGGTTGGCAACATACAAAAGCCTATCTCTTGACGTTTTGCGTGCAAATGTCAATGTCGATTTAAAGTTTAATTTTTTACAAAATTTTGTGTTTGGGTTTTTTTTTACTGTGTTAAGGAAAAGCGTGCAATAGGTTCTTGAAACCAATAACTGCTTCCTTTTTTGGACTGTCGATAGGTTTATCCAGTCTCTGCTTTTAGCAGTAGATGTCGCTAGCTGTTTTTGCTTTTCCTTACAACGATTTTTAAACTCTATATAGATATATATGGAAAGGATTTGATTTTCGTAGTTGTCCCTACTACCGATATGTGGCTCTGAAGAGTGCTAAAAAGCACGAAATCGATCAGTCACTTCGGAGGGACGACTGTGTTAATCAAACAAAAGTCGTTTTAAGGAATAGTAAAATGTTTTATATAAAAAAAAAACGTTTAAAATGGGTATTGAACAAAATTTGTATGGCATTCATGGGTAAACCGATATTGCCCTCTCTATAACTAACCTGCTCGACTGATGCCTCAATTTTCTCATGGGCAAAATCTTACTATACCCACTAGTACCATAAATAACTATTTTCCACAGCTCCTGGCCTATGACCAAAATTAGTAAATTCATACAATCCAAATCGGAAAATCCATTTAACAGAGCAGGAACGTCATTAATTAATTGCTTAATTGGGTTATAACCCAGAATGCATGTATAACAGACTGTACATTTTGTGACATACAGTGTTTGTAACATGTTACATTGTTACATGTTATTGAAGTAATGCGGTGTTGGCAAATTAGTTAATTAGACCAGTTGGTTTTTGCATGAAAACTATACGTATTGCCGAATTATTTTAGAGATTCGATTATAATGAGTTTAATATACTTAAAACAAGAAAAAAAAATCTGTTTGAGGCAACCAGATCAATACTATTAATTAAGTTTTGTTTTTGGTCCAGAAAACCAGCGTGAGGGTCTAGTATATAGCATCCTAAACTTGCTTTCATATAGCAAGAAAAATGGAAGAAATTATTGAGACTTTCAAAATATTTCTCAAAAGTTGAATGAAAAATGGACGCTATAATTGTACGTCTAAAAGCACTCATAATTATATCGAAATATGTATGCTATTTTATGTTAATTTAAGGTCTTATTATTATAGGTTCCATTTTTAATACTAAATGCTCTCTAGTTTTAGACGGTAAATTAATAAACTCTTTTAGGTCGATAATATACGCCTTTATTTGATAAAATTTAGGACGACCTAACAATGACCAACTTTTTGTCGAAAATATATGGTCTATATTGGTTTAATTGAGAACGTGCTATAAATGAACTATTTTAGGTCCAACATATACTGCTTATATCGTCTTAATTTAGCTCGCTAATAATGCTTCTATTTTTCGCACTAAGTGCAAGCAAATATTTCAAAATAGTATTTATTTTGTTTCTTTTTTCTTAACAGACGTTTAGTATTACTAAAGTTTTCAGAATGGATGCACGCCGCTTTGCAAATTTACGAATTGTAAATTCTTTTCAGGACTTTCAAAAATCGTCGGAAAAAAATAAAATTTTATTATTTAGCTTCTTTAAGAAGTAAAGAAGTACAGAACAAAAGTAAAAGTTACCTTAGTGAATGCAGTGAGGTTTTAGAAGAATACAGGAGTGGTAGAAGAGAGCTGTTGTTTGAAAGCAGGAGTAGTGAAATAGTGACTAATAGTGAAAATGAGTTAAAATGATATTGAAAATTTGTGTAAATAAGAGTGAAAGCGAAAGTAATGGCAGTGACGCAGAACATGAATGTAAAATTTTAATTTTCAACACAAATTATCTAAAGTGTGTTTTAATTCTATCAAAAATTAGATCAAAAATATACTGCTAAACTAGGTAGAAAATAGCATGTTATTTTCGAGCTAATTTAGGTCATAAATAGCATGCTATTTTTAACCTTATTTGGATTAAAAAAGCATAGCAAGGAGGAGCTATTTTAGGTTTCTAAATGGATCAAAGAATAGGAATAAAAATGCGAGCTATATTATTAGGGCTAGTTGTGTGCATTTGGGGACATTTTAAGGATGTTTCTAGACCATAAAAATAGCTCGCATTTAGTGCACTAGTTACGAGCTATTTTGGTTTTCTGGGTGGTAACCACAAGTTATGTTGTTACCCTTACCAGATATCTAGTTGCTACAACCAGATATCTGGTAATCGCAAAAATACAACTTTTTGTGTTTACCACAAAAAAAAATTAAGGGCTTTTCGACAGGCCTTGGTTTTACATTAAATATAAGATTTTTCGTGAATAACCTTATGACCAAAGCATTTTAAAAGAGCCTTTTAAAAATGTATAAAGACCCGTTAAAAGTACTTTGTTTATAATGCCCTGCTAAGACAAGTTGTCCTATCTGCAAATTAGATATGGCCAGTCTTATTGTTTTTGTTTGCACTTTTTGAAAACATGTTTAAATAAATATGGCGTTGAGTTCTGCTTTATTTTAAATCAAAAATACGTGATATCCTTTGAAAAAATAATATATATTTTTTTTGTCAGAAAAATTAATTGTCATACTTAATGCATTTGTTCTATCTGAGAAAGGATGATCTAAAAAGTCCAATCAAATTACTAAGATCTGTAAAGTTAGTCCTAGTCCTGACTTATTCGTCTAGTAAAAACTAGTTTTAGGATAATTTTATTTATTAAACATTAAAAATTTTTCAAATAGGACAAACATCTTAGGCTTATTTTTAGGATTAAACCATTAAAACCTAAATCTAAAGATTTAGTAGGCACATGGGGATAGTGTAAAGCAATAAAATGGTGTGCTTATCTAAAAAAGTGAATTTTTGCAGATAGCACAACTTGTCTTAGCAGGGCAGTATACTATTTGTCATGCTTAATCACATAACCAATGTGTAATCAAATCATACCGAAAAGATTTTTAATTTTTATAACAATTGTTAACAATTTGTCTTGTTGCCCTTGCCAGATTTGAAACTAACCAGGTTGGAAATAGTACTGTTTGAGATTGACATCTATCAAGAAGAGTCCTATTATGTGTAGAATTAAAAAAACAAATAACCCAGCAGTATTGGAAACTTTATTAAGAGGAAATAATTATTAAACGAGCATGTCCAGAAACTCTTCCGTCAATTTACAAAGTACATCATTTTCATTTATGTTTGGATCCATAACAGCTTCTTCGGCATCTATGATTCCG
The DNA here is from genome assembly GCA_958510825.1 of Brachypterus glaber. NCBI lineage: Eukaryota > Metazoa > Arthropoda > Insecta > Coleoptera > Kateretidae > Brachypterus > Brachypterus glaber. The sequence goes on from OY294045.1 coordinate 11,795,765, forward strand.
CGATAGAAGATTAAATCTTCATCCGTTCACCACTGCTGTCTATAATGACTCACAAGTAATGCATTAACATTCACTTTCTTTTTGTTTTAACAGTATTCTGACTGATCTGGACATTGTACTCTTTGAAACTGCCTGAATATTTTAACCCTATCTTATACCCGGACATGGTAGTTTAGATCCGATGCTTATAAAGTTGCATATAGCGGAAAAAAAAAAACTGATTTGAACGCCATCTCTAACTCAATTCGAAAAAAATGTGGACATTGTACCATTTGATTCTATACCCCTCAATTTTTGACAAAAATTTGAATTTTAACGCATATTAAATACATACAGTACATATAGTACATACATTATTTTTTAAAGTAGGATACTAATTATACTTTTTTTTTCAGGTAAATAACATGAATCTATTTCGGACATCTATGTAGACCCTACATAATTAGTAGGTACGTAATACTCTATAAATTATTAATTAGGATCATATATATTATTAATTATTAATCAATAATTAATTTATTACCTAAATACATGATAATTTAGTTAGCGAAATCAATACACATCGCCAGCCTATTTAAATAATTAAAATATTATAATAGAAATCAAATTATTGGCTCAGCATTACCGTTTTAATTAAATAGCAATGTAAAAACTTTGGATATATTTATTCACAGCAATAATTCGTGAGATACCAACGAACTAATAACTCTTCTCTCTAGAATAGGCATTTCATTTGTAAAAACTGACAAAAACGTAGCCAACATATACATTTGTCTGTCTTACTCGCACAGCTTTGTTCTAACAGAGACAACAATAACAGTTACTGGTAATTGTTATTGTTCAGGCCTGAATATACCTACTATTTGTTTACAAACAACCCGAGATATTGGCGATACTTTATATTAACGGTATGCGTATTCTAAAGAGAAGAGTTGTGAGTTCGTTGTGAGATACCCACATTAACCATGTCTGTGATAAACTTACATAGGTAGAGAATATATAGACGAAATAAACGTTTGCGCAGGGTTCTGCGCTGTGTAATAACAATAGATAGAAAATTGACATCTAAACGGTAAAAATGGCGGTTCTACGTTGCCAACAATATTTCAAGTGTATAATTTTTAATTATAAAAACCAATCAATTTCCAATATGTTGCTACAAATTTTAATAAGAACACTCACAGCATAAATTTACATCCAAACTAAACGTAAATTTACATGGGTAGGAGGTCCGACAACGCTGCACTCTGTCATTTTGTTATGAAATCGAATAATTGGGGATATTTTGTTTGTGGCGTTGTTTGTGGTATCTGCGTGTCTTTATAGTTTTATTTTGTTTATAGTGTTAAAATTTTTAATTTAAAAATGACTTGTTTTATAAAGACTTGTAAAAATGTGAAAAACCTTTTTGAGGTTTTGTTTTTGTTTACAAATTTTGACGTTTAAAAGGTAAAAATGGCGGACTATATTTTACACACCTAATGTGTTTTTGTCTTTATCTAAAAATGACTTGTTTTATAAAGACTTGTAAAAATGTGAAAAACCTTTTTGAGGTTTTGTTTTTGTTTACAAATTTTGACGTTTAAAAGGTAAAAATGGCGGACTATATTTTACACACCTAATGTGTTTTTGTCTTTATCTAATACCCAGTATAGCTTCTCTACCTATGTGGATAAACTAAATAAAGCTTTGTTTACCATCTTGCAACTTAAAAAGATCTCGAAAAGGTTTACCTAGTATGTATTATTTTTTGACCTACTGTAATATATAATGTTGGGGTAATGGTCGGGATAACAACAGAATTTTTGTACAACAAAAAAGAATCTTACGTAACAGTATAACAGTATAAAGCTTGTAGAGATATTTTTAAAGACAAAAATATTTTAATATTTCCTGCTATAAAAAAATTAACTTTTTTTCGAATGTCCACAATTATTCAGTTAGAAATAATATTATTTTACCGAACATAAAACATCTTTTTTCAAAAATTCCGCATTTTATAAAGTGTAAAATATTTTAATGGACAATCTTTAAATATAAAGACATTTAATAGTTTTACTAAATTTAAAATTGAAGTTAAAAAATACCTAATTGAGAAGTTATTTATGAAATAACTGATTTATATATTTTTTTATCTAAATATAGTTATAGTTACGATGTCCACTTTGATTCAGTGAGTAGAATAATTAATTGTATAGTTATGGAGTATTGGTCAAAATGTTGATTTTAATTTCTACCATTTCAGTGGTATGTTGTATTTGTATTTGTTATAATATAAGATATTTTATTACATTTTTGATTAACTTTAAACTTTAATTTTGTAAATTTTCAAATAATATTGTCCTGTAATTCGTTTTTCTGTTGGGTAATAAAGGTATTATTATTATTATTATTATTATTATATCTCGGTATATCTTAATTATTATATCGTCGGCTTACAAGTAAAGAGCACTAAGTCCATAACATGGTTTTTAGATATTGATAAATTTAACTTTCATTGTTGTTTTTTAATTTTTATAATAATTGTTTTTGGAAAAAACTACTGCAAATTGCACTGACATGTTTGGACATAAAACTATTATATTAAAATTCGCAATTTCGACCAGTTTTTAAAATTTTCTTTTAGTTTTTACTTTTATATTTCAGAATTCTAAAATTAAAAGAAATGAAATAGACATTTTTTTATTTTAATTTTATTTCTTTATATATTTTTTTAATTTATAGGGGAAAGTGGCAGACCAATTTTAGAATACAATATTAATATAATAGAAGCACTGAAATGATAAATTGCTGAAAATATTTACATAATATTTATGTATGTTTTTGTACTTTTATGTATGTTTTACAACCTACATACTTGGTCTACTATTATGAAATAACCATTAATCAGTTTTTTCAGTCATAATATACTAAATATTTATTTTATTTTAAAAAATACTCTAGTTCCTGTATATACAAATAAAGTATATTTATTTTGTATTTAAAAATATTTTAATCAAAATCATAAAAATATTAAATCAATATTCAAAGTGTAGCAGTTATGACTGCCACTGTTTTTAAAGATTACCTGATCTGTGTCACGTAATCATACGATGTTACCATTTTTTCAGAAGTTAGTATTTCTTTCTATTTGCACATATAAGATTGAGTACAGACTTATTGTATGGTCTTGTGGAAGTCTTGCGATGGTCCTTGATTCCATTTGCTGGGTCATTTTTCTTTTATTACAGAATTTGTCTTATTTTTGGTGTTTACTTTTGATAGCCTAAAATATAATAACAAACGTCTAGTAATCTACTACATTCAGTACTTGAGTTAGCTACTGATGTTTTTCAGCTAGTCTTACCTTTTTAATCACAGCTAAAGCTTCTGGAAGTCGGATAAAATCATTATCAAAGATTGTTTACCTAATTTTGAGGTTAGTTTTACTTCTACCCGCATTCAGGTATACAGTATGCATTGCATGGTCAGCTGATGACTTCAAGTTGGTTTATTTTCGTCGTATCATTTCTTAAACCATATGGAACGATTGTTAGATGTATGGCTAGGCATTTTAAACTTATTTAGAGTATTCTTTTTCTTTATTTTCAAGTATTATCGGGATTATGACTAGATGTTTTTTGTGTTGCCTACCCTCAAAATCGATTTGTTGTTCGTAGTTCCAAGTTTCGCCACGGGGGGAGTTTTGTACCTTGCCGGAGTTGAAGGGAGTGGCTTTCTTTTTCAAAACGACAAGCAATGGCGTTCAGGTCGTAAAATCAGAATCTGATTTTTGTGAAACCATCCGTGGTTTATGTTTGTGTAAAAATGTTGCAATAAGTTTGTAATGAAGTGTAGTATAATCCTACGTAATTAGTTCAAGCAGTTTTAATGGAAATTCCACAATATTCATCTTTCAAAAGGCGTACAGATGAAGGCTTCAGGCTGCAGAGTATTCTAGTATTCAGCACTTACTGCTCCAATTAATTCAGTTTTGGACTGGATTGTTGGTGAAGCTTTTCCATTTCTGTTCTAACGTTCTTCGAATGTTTTGACGATACCTCTATCCCAAATTTTATGAATATTGTTGGTGAAGCTTTTATATTTTACAACGTTACCGTTATCTCAAATTTTACGAGTATCGATGGCGAAGCTTTCCATTTCAACTTTAACTTCAATTTTCATTGAGGTGTTCTTCAATTTTCCACATTAGTTTTCAAGAGTTTTCAAGATTTTTCAAGATGTTCAGTAAATTGCAGTACCGTTTTTAAGCCAAGAGGTTTACAAACGTTTCAATGGATCCTCAAGCGTTTGAGTTTCAAACGTGTTCAAATTTGTAAGGAGTTCTCAAGGCAAGGACAAGGAAATGTTCTGCACAGTGACGTACATCATCAGGGAGTGGGACAACGTATTTGGTCGTTCCAGGGACAACTTTAATTAACAGGTTTTTATAGTTTTAGTGCAAATAATGAAAATGCGGTTTACTATATTTATTTTTGGTAAAATATCCAAGTTCTCAAATTTTAATATTTATTAAGGTGCTCTATTTTATTATGAATATTCTAGGTTGGTTTGTAAACAAAGTTGCAACTTTGGGCAGTACGCCTAGATTACTATTTTTCACTCATTAACACATACCTTATATTACTGTTTTTATTTAGGTTATTCACCATAATAATTTTGGTATACATATTTTAACATTTTTGCAATAGGGTAGTTCACCACATTTTTTTTATATTTCGCAATGGGGTCTTTTCACCATACTTTTGGTAATTTATAATTTTATTTTAATTAATATGATTAATTAAAGTTGTCTACTTGTCATTTTAAATAAACATTGTAACAGCACATATTTGAGTTTTTGTTTAAATTATAATCAACACAAGATATACAAATCTATTCAAATCATAGTTCTTTTTCAGGTTTACACATGCTGTAAAAGATAATTAATATTCTAGTACATTATTTTTTATGTGTTTGAATCTTAACACATAAACTGCCAAGCACATGTATGTTTACAAGATTCTGGCGCCCAAGGTGTTAAACTAAGCTTATTATCATAATTTTTAATCCATGAACCCCTGTGCCCGTACTGATGCCAGTTAGCCGATCGCAACCGTACATTTTCTTTTCTATAATAAGTAACCAGGGCAGCGCCTGATAATTTTTTAGTTTTTACTTATTCTAGACAGGAAAACGCGGTACACAATGGCGCCCAAATAACGTGGGATAAAGCTAGTTTAACTTTTAAATTTTTGAAGTTTGTGAAAAAAAATATAAAGAAAAAAAAAAAAAAAAAAATTTTTTTTGAGATATTTTTAAGATATTTTTAAGATATTTAGACAAAACTGGATATGGTTGTTGATTTGATTTAAACAATAGGTGTGCAATGTTTAAAAAATAGTTTGGTGTATACAGGGAGAAAAGAAACCACGGATAGGTTGAGAGTACCAAAAGGGTAAAGTTTTGAGTTTTATTCGAATTCTAAAATATATAGGATCGTAATAAAAAAAGTATTGGACGCAGTGGTACAGTTTTTGGTTATTTTTGATTCTGAAATATACAGGGTAAAAATAAAAGTTAGAGAGAATTTTTTTTTGAAAAGCAAACATTTTGGTGCATGGTTTTGATTATTTTAATTCTGAAATATATAGAGTAAAATAAAGAGAGAAAAGTTTGGCCAGTGAGTTATTTTAGTTCTAAAATATATAGGAGAAAATAAAGTTGAGAGGTTTTTGGTTATGAAATTCTAAAATATATAGAATGGATTAAAGTTTGATGAAAGATGAGAGATTTTTTGAGTTTGTGAAATTCTGAAATATACAGGGTGAACAAAAAAGGTGTAGTAGTACGCGAGAATAAATCGTGGAGTTTTTGGTTCCGATCCGAATCTAAAAAAGAGTGGCGGACAGGGCAAGTATTTTTGAAAAAATATTGCAAATTTTGAGTGAGATTGCGAGAGATTTTTGAAAGATTTCTGAAAGATTTTCAAAAGATTTTTGAGAGTGAATATTTTTAGAAAGAATATTGACTATTTAAAGAGAGATTGCGAAAGATTTTTGACAGATTTTGACAGATTTTTGATAGTAAATTTTAGTAATAAATTAAAATTTTAATCATGGAAGATTTAAATAAAATGGATCTTAGATATTTGACGGTAGAGCAAATAAATTATGAATTGCGTATTAGGTCTTTAACGGCTAGGAATGATAGAAATGCGAAAATTAAAACATTGAGTAGAGCTATAGCAAGGGAAACGGAGGACAATAAATATGTCGATCCGGAGTTTAATTTCAATAATGAGGTAAAAGCTATTAATGATAATATTGATATTGTAAAAACTTTAGTTAAAGAACTTGAGGAGTTTGAGTACTCAATTTCTCAACTCATTCGTATAAAGTCAAATCTAGCGCACATAAATAAGCGTTTAAATAGGTTTCCGGAAGTAAAGGATAAAGAAGCAGATAGGACAAAATTTTTACAGATTTCTAAAGCCACTTGTTTAGAATTAGAGGCGGATTTGATTGAGGCTCATACTGCGCATGAGAATAAGGTCAATGAAACTAATATGACAAGAATTTCTTTAAATGACACAACGTTTCATGCAGCAGCTAATACTTCGGCTAGATCAGACCCGGACTTTATAAAGCCTGTACCTGTTTATAAATGGGGTGTTTCTTTTGACGGTACTGGAGACGTACTTTCGTTCATTGAAAAAGTAGATTATTTAAAAGTTTGTAGAAACGTCTCAGATGAAATTTTATTTAAAACAGCTTATGACTTATTTAAAGAGCCGGCGCTCTCTTGGTTTTTGTCAGTTAAAAGTTCAGTTAATAATTGGTCAGAGTTAATAGGATTATTAAAGAAAGAATTTTTGTCTGCTAGTGTAGATGATCATACTTGGGATGACATCAGGGCAAAGTATCAAAAACCAAATGAGTCAATTTCAGTTTTTACAGCGGCTATGGAGACATTATTTAAGAGACTTTTGCGTTATCCTAGTGATTTTACAAAATTGAAAACAATTAGGGAAAGGATACTTCCACATTATTTTACTCCGTTATCATTAGTAGAAGTAAACTCGATTGAAGACCTCAGAAAGTATTGTAAAAAGTTAGATGAAGCTTACATTTTGAAACAAAAAAGTGTAACAAATAAAAACGCAATTTATAAGAAATCAGTACCTAGGGTAAATGTGGTAGAAACTCAAGATAGTAGTTTTGCAGAGGAAAGTAGTTGTGTAAATAAAGCAAGTAGTAGTAAAAATGTTTGTAAAGAAGGGCACTGTTGTCAGATAAATTCAAATAGTAATTTTAGTAACAATTTTAGAAATAATAATAATAGTAATGGTAACTATAATAGAAATTTCAGAAATAATGGATATAAATCTTTTGGTAGTAATAGTAGCAGTAATTTTAATAGTAATAAAAATCAGAAAAATAGCAGTTCAGAAAATAATAGTACAGTAAATAGTAGTAATCAAGTAAAGCAAATAGTCTGTTATAATTGTAATGGAATTAATCATGTTTTTAGTAAATGTCTTGCAAAAAGGACTAAGTTTTGTTACCGTTGTGGAAAAAAAGACGTATTTTTAAAAGATTGTTCTAATTGTCAAAAAAAATGTAGAGCAGTAGTGGGAAATCCCGGCCGACGCTCACTACTTCATAAGGCCATACCTGATAGTAAGATAACTAGTAGCTACGAAGACAATTGGTTCAATTGGACAATTTGGCTAGAAAAAGTAAAAGCATTTTATAAAAATCACTTAATTTCCTTAGTAAATTTAAATCCTTTTGAAAATTTACCAAATGATAATAGGCCTTATATAAAAGCAAGTATCGCTAATAAGCAAATAGTAGCATTAATAGATACTGGCGCTAACTGTTCAGTTATAGGAAATTTGGGAATTAGTTTGATTAAAAGTTTAAATTTAGAAATTTGTAATAGTAGTATACCATATGTAACTACGGCTGATAAGGCACATCAAAAAGTTTTAGGTTTTGTGGAGTTACCAATTACAGTCAATGATACAGTAAATGTTTTAAAAATTTTAGTAGTACCGACTTTGCAAACAGAATTTATTTTTGGAGTAGATTTTTTGAAACAATTTTCTATATCTCTAAGTTTCGAAAATAATTCTTGGAAATTTTTGAATAAAGTAGAAATAAATAGTATTAATTCTAGTAATGAATTTGGAATTTTAGAGTTAAGTAGTGATCAGGAACATTTAGCTAATAAAGTTAAAGATTTGTTCAAAGAACTAAAAAAAGATAAGTTAGGGTGTACTCATATAATGAAACATGATATTGATACTGGGGATAACAAACCTTTTAAAATGCGACAATACCAAATGTCTCCGTATATGCAAGAAATTTTAGTTAAAGAATTAAAAGATATGTTAGCACAAGGGGTAGTCTCTCCTTCGAATAGCGATTATAATAGTCCGGTATTGTTAGTGAAAAAATCTGATGGATCGCATAGGCTTTGTTTCGATGGTAGAAAATTAAATGCTCAAACAAAGAAGGATTCTTATCCATTACCAAAAATTGATAGAATTTTAAGTATGCTTGGTAAGGCGAGATATATTTCTACAATCGATCTGAAAAAAGCTTTTTGGCAGATTCCACTGACTGAAAGGTCAAAGGAAAAATGCGCTTTCACTGTACCTGGCTATGGTCTATTTCACTTTAATCGTATGTGTTTTGGGTTGGCTAACGCGGCGCAAAGGCAACAACGATTGATGGATAAATTGTTTGGTGCTGCCTTTGAACCATATATTTTTGTATATTTAGATGACATAATAATAGTATCATCTAGTTTTGAAGAACATATACGTCTGCTAAAAGAGGTTTATCGTATTTTAAAAGAAGCTAATCTTACAATAAATTTTGATAAGTGTAAATTTTTTAGAAAATCATTAAAGTATTTGGGTTTTGTTTTGGATAGAGAAGGGTTACGCACAGATATAGAAAAAGTACAGGATATGTTAAATTATAAACGTCCTAGTACAACTACAGAGATTAAACGGTTTATAGGGTTATGTTCATGGTACAGACGGTTTGTAAAAAATTTTGCAACGTTAGTAGCACCACTTAATGCTTTGCTGAAAGGTTTAGGAAAGAAACAACCAATTAAATGGAATAATGAAGCTGAAGTCGCGTTTGTTAAAATAAAAGAAGCTCTTGTTTCAGCTCCGGTTTTAACCAGTGCTAGGTACGACCTTGTTTTCACCATACAATGTGACGCTAGTAATGTAGGTTTGGGAGCAGTGTTAACACAGGTTCAGGAGGGAAAGGAAAAGGTTATTGCATACGCCTCAAGAACTCTCTCAAGATCAGAAAGAAATTTTAGCACCGGTGAAAAAGAATGTTTAGCTCTTTTATTCGCGATTGATCGTTTCAGGGGATATATTGAAGGAGTTAGGTTTAATGTTATAACAGACCATTCTAGTTTAAAGTATTTAGCAAATTTTAAAGACCCGACAGGAAGAATTGCTAGATGGGCGGTTAAACTCCAACAGTATGACATGAATATTACATATCGTAAGGGTAGTTTACAAGTAGTTCCAGATGCATTAAGTAGGGCTTTTGAAGAAGTTGAACCAGAAAAACCAGTATTTCCGTCAGTTAATTTAATATCATTTGATTCGGAACAGTATGGTAAAGATGAGTACTATGTTTCATTAAGAGAAAAGATATTGAAGAGTCCAAATCAATATAAAGAGTATAGAATTGTAGAAGATAAAATATATAAATTTGATCGTTCTAATTTAGGTATTAAAACGAATATTAAAGAGTGGAAGTTGTTGGTTCCGAGACTCTGTAGGGTGCTTGTTAGGAAAGAATGTCATGATGATCCTTTAGCAGCTCACATGGGTTTTTATAAAACTTTTAATAGGGTATCACAAGAATATTTTTGGCCACGTATGAGATCAGATATTTTGAAATATGTTAAGTGTTGTAAAATTTGCGCTGAACAAAAGGTTCCGAATTATGCACGTCATGGGTTGATGGGTAAAGAAAAGAATATTAGTTTCCCTTGGCAGTGTATTTCAACAGATTTTATAGGTCCATTACCTAGATCGAATGGAGGGTTTTGGTATTTATTAGTAGTATCTGATTGGTTCACAAAATATACACTTTTACAACCTTTGAAAACAGCTACTGCTCAAGGTGTAATAAAATTTATAGAAAATCAGGTGTTCTTAATATATGGCGTACCGCAGTACATTATTGTCGATAATGGTACTCAGTTTGCTGGGAAAGCTTTCAAAAAGCTTGCGGACGACTATCAAGTTCAAAAAATCTGGTACAATGCCAAATTTCATTCACAAGTAAATCCTACAGAAAGACAGAATCGAACGGTAGAAACGGCGATAAGGTCTTATATAAAAGAAAATCACCGGGAATGGGATAAAAATATAGGTAAAATAGGTCTTGCGCTTCGTACCGCAGTTAATGAGGTCCACGGACATTCGCCGGCGTTTCTCAATTTTGGAAGAATCGTACCTTTAACAGGGGCTTACTATGGCAAAGTTTCGTCCACTCAAGACGTTGAGTTGGAACCGGATTCTCGGGAAATGTATTTTAAGGATTTAGTTGGGTTAAAAGACATTTTTGCGGATGTAAAAACTAAATTGCATGAAGCATACGAGCGAAATAGAAGAGCCTATAACCTTAGAAAGCGTGACGTAACGTTCACGATAGGTGAGAAGGTATGGAAAAGAAATAAAGTTCTTTCCAGCGCAGTAAATTATTTTGCGTCAAAATTAGCGCCTAAGTACGTGTTATGTAAGATAATAGGTAAAAAGTCAAATTTGGTTTATGTGTTACAGGATAAAAACGGTCAATCCATTGGAGACTGGCACGTTAAAGATCTTAAGAAATATTTGGGTTCGAATAGTGATGTATCCGTCGGATAACTGCATGCATGAGTTTTTAAATTTCAGAAAGAAAAATAAAACCGTTAATTGTAAATATTAGCTAAGAGTGAGTAAAAGTCAAGTGTAAATAGTTAAATTTTATTTTAAATAAAATAAAGTCAAATATTGTAAAAAAAAAAATATTTTCTTTGATGCTCGAGGGATCAGGTCTAGAACTGATTGCTGCGACATTTTAGTAGATGGGTGTAGAGTGAGTGTTCTTCAGTTTTGATTGAGATCTTGATTAGAATACCTGAAAAATTAAAAGGTTAATAACGGTCAAAACTATGGACTAAAAAGTTTTTGGACTTAGTGTCAATAATAAGGATTATTGATATTAAAAAGTCATTGTTGTTGAATTTTAGTTAATAAGAATTTTCCCGATTATGTAACTTCCCGATTGTGTAACTATAACTCGATTTTGTCAATTCATGGATTTGTCTCTAGTAAATAGGCGTGTGGTACGCGTAGATATCAGGCTTAACTAAAAATTCAATAAAAATGCATTCAATAACAAGTTCAATAAACATTGATTCAATATTGATTCATAAAAATTGGATAGAAATGCAATGAAAAATAAATAAATATTTTTATTTTTGTATATATTCGGAAAGGGGAATAAAGCTACAATAAATAATAAGTAAATTTAATAGTTTTTGGTTACAGAATCAGAATATGCTAGTAGCATAAGTTAGGAGTAATTTTTTTTGGTTACGGGGTTATTCCTTGTGATATTGTAATGTTCTATTTAGAGTTAACTATTGGAGTTTATACTCTGGGTTAAAAAATATTTTTGGGAATAAATATTTTTTATTTATTCGGAGGAGGGCTGTGTAGCAGTTATGACTGCCACTGTTTTTAAAGATTACCTGATCTGTGTCACGTAATCATACGATGTTACCATTTTTTCAGAAGTTAGTATTTCTTTCTATTTGCACATATAAGATTGAGTACAGACTTATTGTATGGTCTTGTGGAAGTCTTGCGATGGTCCTTGATTCCATTTGCTGGGTCATTTTTCTTTTATTACAGAATTTGTCTTATTTTTGGTGTTTACTTTTGATAGCCTAAAATATAATAACAAACGTCTAGTAATCTACTACATTCAGTACTTGAGTTAGCTACTGATGTTTTTCAGCTAGTCTTACCTTTTTAATCACAGCTAAAGCTTCTGGAAGTCGGATAAAATCATTATCAAAGATTGTTTACCTAATTTTGAGGTTAGTTTTACTTCTACCCGCATTCAGGTATACAGTATGCATTGCATGGTCAGCTGATGACTTCAAGTTGGTTTATTTTCGTCGTATCATTTCTTAAACCATATGGAACGATTGTTAGATGTATGGCTAGGCATTTTAAACTTATTTAGAGTATTCTTTTTCTTTATTTTCAAGTATTATCGGGATTATGACTAGATGTTTTTTGTGTTGCCTACCCTCAAAATCGATTTGTTGTTCGTAGTTCCAAGTTTCGCCACGGGGGGAGTTTTGTACCTTGCCGGAGTTGAAGGGAGTGGCTTTCTTTTTCAAAACGACAAGCAATGGCGTTCAGGTCGTAAAATCAGAATCTGATTTTTGTGAAACCATCCGTGGTTTATGTTTGTGTAAAAATGTTGCAATAAGTTTGTAATGAAGTGTAGTATAATCCTACGTAATTAGTTCAAGCAGTTTTAATGGAAATTCCACAATATTCATCTTTCAAAAGGCGTACAGATGAAGGCTTCAGGCTGCAGAGTATTCTAGTATTCAGCACTTACTGCTCCAATTAATTCAGTTTTGGACTGGATTGTTGGTGAAGCTTTTCCATTTCTGTTCTAACGTTCTTCGAATGTTTTGACGATACCTCTATCCCAAATTTTATGAATATTGTTGGTGAAGCTTTTATATTTTACAACGTTACCGTTATCTCAAATTTTACGAGTATCGATGGCGAAGCTTTCCATTTCAACTTTAACTTCAATTTTCATTGAGGTGTTCTTCAATTTTCCACATTAGTTTTCAAGAGTTTTCAAGATTTTTCAAGATGTTCAGTAAATTGCAGTACCGTTTTTAAGCCAAGAGGTTTACAAACGTTTCAATGGATCCTCAAGCGTTTGAGTTTCAAACGTGTTCAAATTTGTAAGGAGTTCTCAAGGCAAGGACAAGGAAATGTTCTGCACAGTGACGTACATCATCAGGGAGTGGGACAACGTATTTGGTCGTTCCAGGGACAACTTTAATTAACAGGTTTTTATAGTTTTAGTGCAAATAATGAAAATGCGGTTTACTATATTTATTTTTGGTAAAATATCCAAGTTCTCAAATTTTAATATTTATTAAGGTGCTCTATTTTATTATGAATATTCTAGGTTGGTTTGTAAACAAAGTTGCAACTTTGGGCAGTACGCCTAGATTACTATTTTTCACTCATTAACACATACCTTATATTACTGTTTTTATTTAGGTTATTCACCATAATAATTTTGGTATACATATTTTAACATTTTTGCAATAGGGTAGTTCACCACATTTTTTTTATATTTCGCAATGGGGTCTTTTCACCATACTTTTGGTAATTTATAATTTTATTTTAATTAATATGATTAATTAAAGTTGTCTACTTGTCATTTTAAATAAACATTGTAACAGCACATATTTGAGTTTTTGTTTAAATTATAATCAACACAAGATATACAAATCTATTCAAATCATAGTTATTTTTCAGGTTTACACATGCTGTAAAAGATAATTAATATTCTAGTACATTATTTTTTATGTGTTTGAATCTTAACACATAAACTGCCAAGCACATGTATGTTTACAAGATTCTGGCGCCCAAGGTGTTAAACTAAGCTTATTATCATAATTTTTAATCCATGAACCCCTGTGCCCGTACTGATGCCAGTTAGCCGATCGCAACCGTACATTTTCTTTTCTATAATAAGTAACCAGGGCAGCGCCTGATAATTTTTTAGTTTTTACTTATTCTAGACAGGAAAACGCGGTACAAAAGATAGTATCCTAAAGTACTAGTTCATAACACCCGTTTTTAGGGCACGAGTTAAAAAAGTTTAGAAAACCAGCTGGTTACGGCGAGTTTTCTAAATTACTAGTGCGCTAAAAATGTATTATGAAAAGAGTGTTTAATGAAATATTTATTTAATATTTTTATAATTTTGATTTTTTCTATTTTGCTCCAAAATTTAAAAAAACTTGCACTGATGACCTATTTAGGAATTTTTGTTTTGTGTTGGCGTTACAATTTTCGCTATGTTTGAAACTCAAACGATATTTTGATATATTTTATAGTCAGATCTTCTCTTTTTCACTGCAAGTAATCAAGTCACAATTATAACACGGAAAAATTAACTTAAAACACAATTTAGGAGAAAACTAAACTTAAAAGTGGTGTTGACATTTACACGGAAAACGCCACGCGATATTCTTTTGTCCTTTCTTGCCAACCCAAAAGGAAAAAAAAGAACTAGCCTCTTATAGGCCTATGAGAAGTAAAATGCCTGTGATTATGAACTTTTTAAGAGTCGCTAAATAAAAAAAAGTATTAAATTCAAACCCTAAGTTATGTCCTAAAATAAATATTTTTTACTTGGGATATAAATATTAACCCTACAAAATAGTGTTATTGGATTGAAATACTAAAAACATGGCAAGCCTCCAATATAAATACCTTATTCCTTGACAGTGAGCACTTCCTTCCTCTAAAAATGTTATCGTTTTAAAAGTCCAAGGGAAATTAAATAAAAATTGTCTTCTGGGTAACTTAATACAGTATTTATATTTTACCGAATTTAATAAAACTAGTTTACATTTTCTTTTATCTATCATATAAAAGAGAAAACAAACCTATATGTAGATGTGTTAAGCCACTTTCAGAATAGCTAGGAATTTGAAATTTGCCATGTAGACGGGTTATCTCCCACTACCACCCGAAAAATCCAAAACTTGACATTCGATCCCTCTAACCTCCCCAGTTGGGAAAAATTATTAAACAGACTTCTAGAATAGCTAGATACTTGAAATTTGTATACCACACGATCCCAGAAAAAATCAGAAACATGCTATATTAAATAGTAGTAGTTAAATTTTTTGATAATGGTTAAAAAATATTTTAGCAAACTGCTAAATAACAGAATTTTATTTTTCTGCCTTGCGCTTAACATACAATTTATTTTATTATTTATTTATTTACGTACTTATTTATTTATTTATTGTATCATGAAGAGCCCCAAATAAGCTTATGCTTGTGCTTGAGGCTCTCCATTAATTTTGAGAAAAACATTCAAGAAACTTGACAACCATACTTCAAAAATTTAAGAAATATCTTCATTTAACGGTAAGAATGTTTTACGAAGAATTTTTTAAGTGAAAACTTCTTTAGGCGCGTTGAGAGATTTTTGGTATGGGAAAATCTTATGCCAAAAAACACCTTGGCGAGGCCAGGTGAGGTCACGTGAGGTTAAGTGAGGACAAGTGAGGTAAAGTGAGGTCAATTGATGTCAAGTAAGGTAAAGTGAGATAAAGTGAGGTAAAGTGATATATAAAAATGCATATAATTATAGGCGAAAGATTTATTCGCAACTGAAGAGAAACCAGAGAATTATTAATGTATTTATCAAAAATATATCGGTCTGATTGTTATAGAATTGTAATTCTGAAAAACAATAAACTATTCTATTCTATTCTATTCTATTCTGTTCTGTTCTGTTCTGTTCTGTTCTGTTCTGTTCTGTTCTGTTCTGTTCTGTTCTGTTCTGTTCTGTTCTGTTCTGTTCTGTTCTGTTCTGTTCTGTTCTGTTCTGTTCTGTTATATTCTATTCTATTCTATTCTATTCTATTCTATTCTATTCTATTCTATTCTATTCTATTCTATTCTATTCTATTCTATTCTATTCTATTCTATTCTATTCTATTCTATTCTATTCTATTCTATTCTATTCTATTCTATTCTATTCTATTCTATTCTATTCTATTCTATTCTATTCTATTCTATTCTATTCTATTCTATTCTATTCTATTTAATTATAGCTCGGGGTGCCGAAAGATGTGAAAACCAGACTTATGTTAATTATTTTAATTTACAAATTATGAAATTTTAATTTTTGATACTACAATTAATTTGAAAATTAAAAAAAAAAACTCTGTTATTTCATACTTTTAAGTTAAGTTTGGACTTCTGTCGGCAGTCCCCACGACTGCCCATGATTTTTTTAGTAAGGCAACATTTAAGAGTAAATACTTTTAATAAAAATATCATGCTTAACACATTTTTGCCCCAAACTTTTTTATGTGTACGTTTTTTGATTTTTTTTGTAAAAAATATAGATTACTTGCGTAAAAATACATAAAAAATGTCATATAGTGGAGCAACCGTTTTCAAAAAAATGCAATTAAGAGGTAGTATTATTTTATGCCACCAAAAACGTTACTTTTAAAAAGGCTATTACTCCTTTAATATTAAATTTAGGAGTTTTGGTGAAGAATACTTTTTTGCTCAGTTTTAAATGAAGAATCACCTTGCAGCATTAAAATTTTATTAATGCTTTTTTTTGTTCCCCATTCAATATAACATCTTCGAAGGGCCGTAGCTCCCTTAGGGCTCATTTCCGGACCAACCTTTATAGAAACTTTTTTTTATATTTTTCAATGTAAAATCAGATTTTAAATTTTGGCATGGCCGTTACTGATCACCCTGTATATTATCATTATTAAGCAAAATAACTTTATTTCACTGATCACAAGAACTTAAAATTCAGTATTTAAATATTGTAACTGTATTGTAATGTCCGAGCATTATATCAAAGAACGCTCGGACGATCATTCTTTCATGGTACGCCGCAACTGATAAGTTTTCTATAAAAGAGCATTTTTTAAAGGGCTCTTAAACAAAACATGACACGTATACTTTTTGCAATTTCGCTTTCGCCAAATGTTGCATACCAATGTGGATTATTTAATACCACTAAAATTCATTTTTGAAAGAAATGCGATTTTCACCCTCCCCCCGTAGTCTGGAATTGAAAACGATTACATTTTTTTATTTATTTATTTTTTGTTAAATTATGAGGGAATATATTTTGGTAGCAGAATTTTTAATACAAACAATACCTCAATTGTTACCTGCTGTGGAGTTTTGATTGTACACTCCTCATTTATCCTATTTACTAAAAGGACAAAGTTTTAATTAAATTCAGAACTAATTTGATAACGTATTACAAGGCTGATTGCTTCGGAAGATTATTTTGAACAAAACACCTATATTTATTAGTAGGTAATAATATCACAGATAAAATAACTTAATAATTCTATAATGAAAATTAAAGAAAATATTTTTTTTAATTTTTTAACCCCGGTTCAGAAAGAAAAAGTTTAATTCGATTAACCAGAATATATTTTTTTAGGGATTTTTGGGCGCTAAAAACGAAAATGCAAATGAAAAAGCTCGCTGACCCCCAAAGGACCTCGCTCCCTTTTTATGGAAAATTAGGATATGTTATAATTAGTACCCGGATATTTGGTATTGATTACGAAAGGCGCGCGTAAGTTTAATTTTTTATGAACATTCTGACAAGGGTGACACTTAGTGAATATAATGACACAAATTTGCAATTTTTTATAAATAAGTTTTAAAATCTTTAAAATGGCTTTTGTGTATCCTCAATGCACTACCGTAGAATCTTGGATTCCAAATATTCCCGAGCTGCAATTTAATCGTGAGGTACAACGTGCGAAAAAGATATAGGTTGGTATTAGAAATTCAATGTTTTAAAGAACTTATCATCAAAATCCCATAATAATGATATATAAAAAGTTTTATTTTGATTTAGTAAAGCCAGTTGTAACATTCCGTGGTCAAAAATTAAAAATCCTCAGAGTTTATAGAAAACTGGAAGATGTAAAAGTGCCAACCGAGTCCACAAAGAGAAAAAACTATTTATTTATAAAATACAAAATTTTAGTACAAAACAAAAATATGTTTAGCATAGATGAAACCAAACGACAAATGCTTCTGGTTTAAAGGTTGCGCATGTTATGTTGTCCAAATTTTCCACAATGTGTTCAATAGTACACCTTCTTAATGCCAAAGAAGTTTGCTTTTCTAAACCAAATCTAAATACTAATATATGCATTAATAAGAAGCTTAATAGCCGAAAACATGGAGAAAATCTTGATTATATATTTTTATTTTTAGCAATAATATTAATTAATTATGTTTAAAAATATGGGCATATTTAGTTTTAGAACACTTACATGTAAATATTTTGTAAAATATACATAATATAGTTTTTTGTTGTTCAACCTTTGATATTTATACAATTATGACTGTTTTAAAATACGCCAATATATCCTTAAAGTATAGTTATTCCCTGTGTCATAATATTGGCATATTTAACATAGTCGTCAAGTTAAGCCGCAATGAATAATAACAATCACGGGATGGTTAAGAAAGTGTACCATTAATCTTTGAAAACTTTTTTTTTTTAAATGTAACATTTGCGCTCCCCTCGTAATCAGTACCAAATATCCGGGGTCTGGTTATAATTCTGGGCGTTCTGATCAAAAGTGTCTTTGGGAACAACTCCCAAAATTCAATACTTTAAACATTTCGAGCTAGCTCTATTATTTTTTGCAGTTTTTGAAAAAAAATTGGGTATCAGCGAGATTTTTCACTGTCAAATTAATTTTCAACGCCCACAAATACATAAGAAAAAAATAGTCTGGTCATAATTACAATTATTGACATTTTTTATTTTTTGTTGGTCTGTGTAATATTCTTGTAAACAGGCTTTTTGACTTGTTTTGAAATCTTTAATTTCCACAATAGCTTAGTTGTTAAAACATCTGACTTTGTTGGAAAATTCTCAGGTTCAAATTATGGTTATGGAAGAATTTTTTAATGGAGCTCTCTACAACTAGAATTATGAAACAAAAGACGTCTACCCTATCTCGATGTCATTTGTGCTACACTTTTCAGCCAACCAAATAAATACTGTATTTATTTTTCATACAACAAATACAGTATTTATTTGTTTGGCCGGAAAGTGTAGCACTGAGCAACAATGAAAATAATATAGTTACACTTTTCGCCCGGCCAAGTAAATATTGTATTTGTTCAACAAAGAACAAATACAGAATTTGTTTGGTTGGGTGGAAGTGGGAGTGCATGTATGTCTTCTATCCTTTTTGGGTAGAACTTTTGTCCCTGTCTAATCTAACGGGAGAAATCGCCATTGCTAGTCTTATTCTTAATCTTCTGTCCGAAATGCCAATAACCTAATCATAATCCAGAATCTAAATACACTTATCTGTTAACATTTGTTTAGGGAATAATTTTGTTAATAAATGCTCAAATGGTCTCAAGGTGTTTTCCATTTGGGCAATGATTCGCATCATGGAAAACATTTAATTTGACCCTTAATAAACATTAATGAGCAAAAGGACATGGCACATACCTTATGGGAAATGGCCCTCTGTTAAATTGCTTCAAATTTTAGTATTTTATAGAGCATGACCTCCTGAGAAAAAGTCTGCATGGGCACAAAAAAATTTATGGTGCCGTTTGGCCGCTATGGTCAAAGACCATACAATGTAGATGATTATATAGGTACTTAAATCGTTGTTCATCGGTGTGTATGTGTGTTTTCATAATTAAAATGACTGGTTAATAGTTTATATAATATTTAAAGGCAAGTTAGTGTATGTGAGTATCTTTTATTTACTATTTTTGGGTGTATATGGGCAGTGTCGGTGCACCCAGGTGTATGTGTATGTGGATTTGTGATTTAATGGATGTGTGTAGTATTTATTTTCTATGTTAATAGTTATGTGCATTTTTATTAATTTTTGTGGGTTGTATGGGTTGTTTTGGGTATTTATGGGTATTTATGAGTTTTTATTAGTTTTAATGGATTTATTTAGTATTTATCGATGCAAATGGGTAGCTATGGTTATAGGTGGGTCTGTATGGGTATATATGTATTATTTATGTTTTTTTTTTTACGGGGTTTTGTAGTATATATGGATGTGCAAAGGTAGTGTGAGTGTGTATTGTTATTTATAGGTTTTTATAAGTTTTAATGTATTTTTTTAGTATTTATGGATGTGCATAGGTTAACCTAAACTTTAGTTATGGGTATTTATGAAATTGATTGGACTTTTTGGTTTGGTCCAAACTCAAAACCACCCATACAAATCCACATAAGATTAATAGAAATGCACATAACTATTAAGACATACAAAATAAATACTACACAAATCCATTAAAAAAAAACCCTCAAAAATCCACCTACCTAAACCTGGTTGCACCGACACCACCCATATACACCCAAAAATAGTAAATAAAAGATACCCACAAACACTAACTTGCCTTTAAATATTATATAAACTATTAACCACTCATTTAAAATTATAAAAACACACATACACATCGATAAACAATGATTTGACTACCTATATAATCATCTAGATTGTATGGTCTTTAAATGACCATAGCGGCCAAACGGCACCATAATTTTTTTGTGCCCATGGAGACTTTTTTTCAGGAGGTCATGCTCCATAACATACTAAAATTTGAAGCAATTTAACCGAGGGCCATTTCCCATAAGGTATGTGCCATGTCCTTTATCCCGCCACAGAAGTGTATCCAGATTTTTGACATTACTACGTTATTGGATAAAAAGAAGTGTAAATATTGTAGCAGCATTGTAGTGCACTTTCAAAGATTATCTTTTGTCTGCCTGATTTAATTTCGCATTTTCCTTTATAACAAGTTAATTTACTTCATAAATCCCAAACGTTAATATATAAATCAATATTCCTAATGAGATCCAACTACACACAGAAAAATTATTTCTTAACAAGTACGTAATATTCAGATCAAGAAAAGTTTGTATATCCGAAAACATGTTAAGAACTTCAATGAAATGTTTTGCTTGATTAAAATTAAATTAAAGTTAAATTATTTAACTTAAATAACGTATCTTACTTAGACCAATTAATCCAGTCATATTACGATTTTGTTAGGAAATAATTTCGACTTTTCTAAACTTTTGCACGCCTTCGCTTTGTCATTTTTAACATTGGGTGAAAAGTCCCCATCTCGGTCAGATTTACAGTTATGTAAAAAAGATCTACTACAAAATTTGTCAAAAATAAAATTCTCTACAAAAAACATTCTATAACTTTTTTTGTAATCTCAACCGTTTTCGTGCTAGCGCATTGTTAATTAACGGCGTCATGAAATTGTTAAAACATGGTTATTTGCAAAATGCCTCCTCCTAATTGCATATTTACATGACCATACATAGCTTGAAAAAAAATATGTATCACTTTTGATTTTTTTATAACTTATTGCAAAATTATTGTTAATAATGTAGCTCCGTTAAAAATGCATGGATTTTAAAAGTTACCTTCTACAATAATTATATTAGCCCTACTTAAAATCTTGCAATGAAAAAAAAAAAAAGAAATTAACCCTTGAAGTATGAAAATTAACGTTGTTAAGCAATTGAAATATCGTATTTTTGCCAATGTCATTGCATGTTGCAAGTAACCATGATTAAACAATTTCAAGCGCTTCGTAAATTAACAAATTCCTAGCGCGACTACGGTTGAATTTTCAAAAAAAGATATGAAATATTTTTTGTAGAAAACTTTATGTTCGACAAATTTTATAATAGGTCCTTTTTTCATAACTGCAGATCTGACGGAGAAAAAACCACATGTGTGCTGACTAATTGCAAAATAAAAAATTAAGCTCGCGTCGCATACATGGGGACTTTTAACCCATTGTTTATAATTCGTGAGGTGATGTCATCCTGATATAGTCGATGTATGTTATAGAATGAAACTAGTAGATATTGTCAAACACCGATAGATATATTTAAAAAGTACTAAGCTAATGCCTGATGCATTTCGAAATTTGATATTTCATCTTCAGAGGTTTGTCAAACATTTAACATTTACGTTAAATATACAATAAAGTATACAAAATTAAAATTAACTGCGAAGTTACGTGCATAAATGAAACGTCAAAACATTTGTTTCATTTCTGCACGTAACTTCACAGTTAATTTTAATTTTGTATACTTTATTGTATATTTAACGTTAAATGTTTGACAAGCCTCTGAGGATGAAATATCAAATTTCGAAATGCATCAGGCATTAGCTTAGTACTTTTTAAATATATGTATCGGTGTTTGACAATATCTACTAGTTTCATTCAATGTTTATAGTAAAGCGAAGGCGTACACAAAATTTTAGACAAGTCGGTTTTTTTCCTAAAAATGGCCAAGTATCAAACATATGTTATACATGAATTTTTTTTCTTTGTGTGTATAACCTATAGATTATCTTAGAACGAAAACTTTTGTTGCAATTTCCTTAAGTGCATAATCTCTTTACAAAGGATACTTGACAGATTTTTGTTTTATTACTTCTTTTTTATGGTTTTGATTGTCGGTCGGTTTTGGGCGTTTTTGGAGAGAACCTCCAACTGATTTATAGACGCTGATTTTTGTTTTTTCGTTGTTCTAGAGACCCTTAACATATTTTATTGATTTATTATTCCATCAATCTATTTTATAATCATCGTACAGAGTTGACTCTTGGTACTGAAGATGACCAGAAGCCCGAAACTGTCAATCTACCAAAATCACGATGATTAAAAAATGAATTGATGGAATGATAAATTAATATTTTTATAATTTTGTTTAAAAATTAAAAATTTCTGTCCTTATAAATTGTACTTTTATCCACACGTTAGTTGTACTACGTGCTTAAGACACACAAGCCTTTACACACAAGTCTTTAACTTGCTACCACTCAATATCCAGACTAGGAGAAGTATGAGTAGTTGTCTACATCTAGCAATAGATGGCGCACAAGTATACATCAATCTGATCACTTTATTTCTTTTGCGAATAAAATCTAAAAACGTTTTCTTAATTAGCTTACAGAGTTGACTCTTGGTACTGAAGAGGACTAGAAGCCCGAAACTGTCAGATTGATGGAATAATAAATTAATATTTTTATAAATTTGTTTAAAATTAAAAATTTCTGTCTTTATATTTTCTTTACTTGTCCTATATAGAAATAAGAAAAAAACTTTAAGGATAAGTACTAAAATTAAAATGCAGCATGTGACAATGTACCAGTAACTGTATTTTTTTTGTTAATGATTACTATAAAATTTTCTATTACTAAATTATACAAAATAATACAAAAATAAAATATATACAAAATTAAACATAAACCCCTGCAAGCTTGACGAGCATATTTCTCTCATAAAAATAAGAAAGTGGGTCCGATAAATGCCTATTAAGGGAGCTACAGCTTCTTAAAGGGTAAATAATTAAAATTGTTTTTATTCAACTAAAACTGCCAGGAAATTGCAATCAAATTTGGCACAATTACGTAATATTACGTAATATCAATTTGATACAGTTGTAATGAAATTGATATATACTCCTGATAAATGGTAGATTATAACTCGGGGTGGGGGAGTTTTTTATCATAAACAATTTATTTTCTTTTTTAAATATATTTAGTAATTTTTTTTTTAATTTTCGATAGGTCTTAAGAATAGAATTCTGCTCGAGGCCTAAACAACTCCAAACTATTTTAACACGGACCGAAATTTTTGTATTACTTCCGAGGTTTAAAAAAAAACTATAATTTTTCAGTTTTTCGGTAAGATTACTGCTATTTCGTAAAAATCTTTGAATTCTTTTCGAAAATTACTGAGATTTTCGAAACTTTTGTTAAGATTTTCAAAAGACCGAAAATTAGTGTAATTGAGTATATTATAACTATTTTCTGTATATTTTTATCTCCTTTAAAATGTCTATAATATCGCTTACAGAAAATTAGTGCTGGAATATAAAATTAACTCAGCCATCAATCCATAAAATAAAAATAAAATAAACAGTATTTTGCTACTACACTCAGAAAATTTCGTTGTATTTTTAATACTGAATGTTATTTGTTAATACAATTCATTTTTTATTTATATCGCCACCATCATTATTTAATACTTTACTTGTGATATTAAATACTGCAATGTGTGTATTGTATATAAAATGTTGTCATAACCGTGCTGGTACATTTGGATCCCCAGGCAACATGTGTTTATTATAACTGTAACATTTGGTAAATTATATCACAGTTATAGTTGGGTATACTTTAAGTTGTAGTTGTTGTGTTATTGATCTAGTTTAAAGTATGTTACAGTATTTAGTAAAATAACAATCGCTAAATAATACCAAAATTTTGATTAGTAATAATACAGAGAAAAGTAAAAAAAAGGATCGATTATTTTATCAGTGTGTAATTGTGTGTGGTTGCAATCTTTAAATATTTACTAATCAAAATTTTGGTATTATTTACCGATTGTTAATTTTCCTGAATACTCTAACATACTTTAAACTAGATCAGTAATACAGCTTAACAACTACTCAAAGTATACCATACTATAAGTGTGATATGCTTTATCAAATGTTACAGTAATTTTTACTATAACATGCTAGTATTAATAAACACATGTTGCGTGGGGATTCAAATGTACCAGCACAGTCTCTATGTTAGTATGACAACATTTTGTATACAATACACACATCGCAGTATTTAATATCACACGTAAAATATTAAATACCAATGGTGGCGACATAAATAACAAATGTGTATTTACAAATAAAATTTAGTATTAAAATTAAAATAACATTTTTTGAGGGTAGTGCTAGTTTGTAGGGGCAACCAATAATTTGACTATGATTATTTTTCCTAAATACTTAAGAACGCGTTTAATTTTTTTTCCCTAGCCAGTGTGATTTTTTAAAAATATTTTGCACCACTATTTATCTGACTTCACCTTACCTACCTTTACTTACTAACACAGCCACACAAAAAGAAAAAAATTTTGGTACTTTTAACGAGATATATGTGTTTCTATGTATTTTGGGTCGCTGAATCCGAATCTGGGGTCAAAATAGCACCTCATGATTAGTTTACGAGATAACCTCAAAAAACGTTATGCTTGTTATACTCGAAAATAAGGATTTTTGAGGTTATCTCCAAAATTAATTTGATGAGGTGCTATTTTCACCTCAAATTCGGGTTTAGTGCCTCAAAATACATAGGAACACAATGCATTGGAATGGCCTCAAAAAAAAATCTTGACTTTTTTTTTTGGCCAGAGAAACTAAAAAAAAAGTCAAAAACTTTTTTGGGGATCATTGTATTCCTATGTATTTTGAGGCGTTGAACCCGAATTTGAAGTCAAAAGTGCACCTCATCTGATTAGTTTTCCAGATAACCTCAAAAAACGTTATTTTCATACTCAAAAATTACGTTTTATGAGCTTATCTCGAAAACTTATTATATGTGGTGGTATTTTAACCTCAGATTCGGACTCAGAGACTCAAAATACAAAGGAATACATGTGTCTCGTCAAAATTACTAGACTTTTTGTTTTTGTGTGGCTGTGTAATTTTCTAAAAAATATTAGTCGAGACCTGAAATGTAAAATAAAGATTAAATTTTACATTATTCACACCGGAATTTTACTAATAATTATTATAATAGTACCAGTACCAAAAATGTAAAATTACATAACCAATATAGATAAATTAAGAATTCCAGTATAATGTGCGATTTTAGAGGGTCTAGTAGGAACTTAGCTGGATTTAATTTAGCGCTCCCTCGGCGATTTTAATTTGTGCTTATTGTTATATCTTTAGTTAGGTATAAATTAAAACGAGGGTCTATTTTCTCCTAGTTTCTTTTTATTGAGGACGCGTTTCGGAGTCTAAAACGACTCCATCTTCAGCTCCAAAGAAATAGTCAATCAAGATTTGTCACAAATAATATACATGAACATTCTTAAAATGTATAGGACACGAAAAAACGAAAAACAATTTCCAAAAGGGCACATTTAACATCTATTTAGCACAAAAACAATTTAACGAAGTTTATTTATTAATAAAATAGTTACTGGAACTATTTTATTAATAAATAAACTTCGTTAAATTTTTTTGTGCTAAATAGATGTTAAATGTGCCCTTTTGGCAATTGTTTTTCGTTTTTTCGTGTCCTATACATTTTACGAATGTTCATGTATATTATTTGTGACAAATCTTGATTAACTATTTCTTTGGAGCTGAAGATGGAGTCGTGTTAGACTCCGAAACGCGTCCTCAACAAAAAGAAACTAGGAGAAAATAGACCCTCGTTTTAATTTATACCTAAATAATATTTTAACTCCTACTTTTGGGTAAATATGGCTTATATTGTTATATCTTTCTTTAATTTTTTTTTAATATTCTTAGCCCCGGATTTAAAGGCTAGTTGCGCCTATGGGTACCCATTTGAAGCAAATACCTATTGTTAAAACAAGCAGCCACTTTTTCGCCAATTATATGATGCTCAGATATATTTCATGATCAATACAACAATAAACATTTTGGCAATGAAAATATACTTTACAATGTGCCAGATAATTTTATGCATTATCATTGCCAGGAAATATTTTTATTTTTTTTATTCTCATCATAAGTATCGAATAAAGGTTTATTTAGTCTATTGTTTTCACTTGTTTTTCATGTTTTCCATTGTATTTTTTTTTTAGAATTTAATTGTATAAGGTGGATGAGCCAATTATTGCCATGTTCCTAATATTACCACCCGCTCTTAAATTTGTTAGTTCGTCCTCTGTGTCATAGATGGTACTGCCAATATATCTGTTATATCGAAATGATGCCTGTAGATATGATGTATCTGTATCCAGTTGGTAATGGCGTACAAAAAAAAACGCAGTTCGTGTGTCGTGCTCTTCCTCTATAAAAACTATGTTAAATTGTGCTGACTGTCTCAAGCTGGGCACCATCGATTATTGCAGGGCAAGAACCTAATAAGATAGGCAAAAACTTGCACTTTCATATGGTGTTTCACTCAATAATGAAGCGAAAAGGTAATTTTTTGTGATTGTTGTCTAAGTAGCTGTGTACCTAATATTGCCATGCGAAGTACTTAACAACAAAAAAATTACAGAAACAAAAAATAACAAGAACATAAAGTAACGAAGAAATCAGAGAGTTCTGAATCTTGGTTCTCTTTTTTATTCGAAGATAATCGCCAGGCCGATATGAGATTGTAACGGATACCTACATGAAGAGTGCGCGTGGCTTACTAAAAACGACAAATTGTTATTTAAGTTCCCATGTCGAATGGCTTCTTTTGATTATGTTGATGTAGACCAATATCCATAACTTAAAAATTCAAAATAGCGGAGTCAAGATGACGCATCGGTTTTTGAACCTTAAGTGTATTTGCACGAAATTAGGGCAATTTTTTTTGGAAACGTCATAATTTTTGGAGAATTACTTAAAATTAAAGCATTTATTATGATAAAAATATGATCAACCCTAAAAATACATTTAATACCCTATTTTCGTGAAAATAAAATAATAAAACTTTTTTTATATTTATGATTTAAACTGATATTTAATATTTTCAAGTTTCAAGGTCGTTTATATTACGATACAGACACTTTATTAATTATGTAATATATTTTTAGACATATCTGATTACAATTAAGTATATATTCTATGATTAAAAAATTTAGTTTATTTTACACATGGCTTAAGAACTTGAAATAAAGATTTTCAGGAAAATAGGGGATTAAATGTATTTTTAGGGGTAATAATATCTTTATCATATTAAATGCTTTAATTTTAAGTATTTCTCCAAAGATAATGACTTCAAACAAAATTAGACCTAATTTTGCGCAAATACACTTAAGGTTCAAAAACCGATGAGTCATATTGACTCCGCCATTTTAAATTTTTAAGTTATGGACATTGGTTTACATCTAAATAATCAAAAAAACCATTTGATACATTGGTAAAAAGATCGAAAAAGAAATAAAATTTTGGACCACCCTAATGGCGCGGAATTTCTTTTTTTTTTTTAATTTTTCGTTATTTTATTCGAAATCGGCGGTATCAAAAATAGTCGTATGCAAAAATTCAGAATTTTGTTCCTGTTTTTTTCCCTGGACCATTGTATTGGAATAAAGTAACATTTTTATGATGTAGAGTAAAAAAACAACAAAAAATACGCAATATTTTTGTTTATAAATTATTTTTAAATTAGCATAATTGCCTGTACTAAAACTTAAAAAATAAGACATGCTATTTTTTTCAGGTCAAATTCGGATTCTGTGCCTTTAAATTGATAAGAAAAATATATTTTTTTGGTTCGGGAAAAAAGTTTACACTGTGTGCTTTAATTTTATTTATTTTTCAATTATTTACTTTTTACGGATAAACTAAGCAAAATAAAAAATATATTTTTATAAATATTTTTGTAGAGAATTTTATAATCTACAAATTAAGACCTATAAAATTTTTACACAAATTCGATAGTTTGCCACAAATGTCATTATTTCCTGGACTTATATCTCAAAAAATTTTCTAAGGTCAGATTCGAATTCTACATCCTCAAATTAATAAGAAAAAAGTACTTTCCGGTAGGGGCAAAAAAAAAATGGCGAGTTGTTGCCTAGTGTTATACTTTGACAGTTAAAATCAGTTAGGTTTTGTTTATATAAATTGTTGCCATCTCATCAAAATTAAACGATTTATAATTCAGTGGCATGAAATACAAATGTGTTCCCCTTTAAACTATTGACGTTTATAAAAGTATTTCCTTTTCACACGTTGTGCAGCATAAATTAACACCATTGAATTCCAGTTCTGTATAATCCTGTATCCAACTTCCTACCTTATTTCCTTTAGGCGTCTTAACAAACTTACTAACGAAGCTATGCACAAGCACGTTTTACAAAACTAATATAATTTACATGTTTTATCATTTTGATAATTTCTACGAAAAATCAGTTATCAGAAACATGCAAAAAAAATTATTTTTCTTCAAGGGTACTAAAATGTTCATATTTTATAACTGAACACACTAGTTAGAAGCGATCTATTTTTTTACAGTAAAAAAATGATTTCATTGTTGTACGGCGTAAAAAAAGTTAGTTAGCAAAACCACCACTGGCGGCAGCACTCTTTGACTTTGATGGCAGCCATACTTCAAACTTGTTTGTTTATTATGGTGGTTGACTCGAGATTCTGTGCAAAAACCTTGTGTGAAATTGATTAAAAATGATTGAAGAAGAATATATGGTTTATACACCTACAAATCTCTCCGAAATAGCAAATGCTACATTAGACAAGTTACCATCAAAATCTTGAAAAGTGTACGATTTAGCCTACGAAAAAAATTTAAAATGAGCTAAGGAAGGTTTAAGTTTATTTCGAAAGGTTTTTATTGACCCATTTTAATAAAAAAAACATACTTTATTACTGAAAAATTCAAAAATTAATATTTGCAAAAATATATATAGGATGACTGAAGAAAAAATAGTATGTTTCACTCAGAGGAAAAGTTCTTTTTTTACTCGTCTGTAGTTTCCGGACTCCGCTTCGCGTCGTCCGTAAATTCTACAGACTAGTAAAAAAAAGCTTCACTATTTCTCTAAGTAAAACAATATACTATTTTACCCTACACATTAAAACACTTTTGCATGCCAAAATACCTTGTGCTGAAAAAAGTCGCACTAACAAACACTTTAAATTGAGGAATAAATTGATGTAATTCCTTATTATAATAAACCAATATTATTTGAGATAGGTCTGTTTTTACTGGAAAGAAAAAACGACACAAAAGCGCAGGCTCTGAAATATCGATATGACGTCGTTGATGGCGCAGCCGATGACGAGCTCAAGGCAACTATGACGTCACCATTTAACCTACATTTTCTATATAGCGTCTTTACATCTTTAGATATTATTCAGGTTTATATTTCTGCCAGTATTTTGTTATATTATTCCAAATAACCTTTTTTCGAATCCTTCTTCATAAAAAATTTATTAATTTAAAATAAAAATATATTCAACAAAATACAACTAAGGGAAAACAAACTTTGGATCATAAAAGAATGCTAAATATAATATAGTAGTGTCGTGCTAATCCGAATGATGCCAGGGTTCATACAGATAAGGGAAAACAGGGAAAAGTCAGGGAATTGAAAAGTGAAAAGGGAATTTAGCTCTTTTTGCCTAAAATATAGGGAAAATATCAAACGTCTTCAAAAAACAGGGAATTTTCGCTAACAGGTTTGTTTTTTAAATTAATTTATTATATTTTTTAATGGCGATTTCTCCCGTTAGAAAAGACAGGGACAAAAGTTCTACCCAAAAAGGATAGAAGACATACATACACTCCCACTTCCACCCAACCAAACAAATTCTGTATTTGTTCTTTGTTGAACAAATACAATATTTACTTGGCCGGGCAAAAAGTGTAACTATATTATTTTTATTAAAGAAATTACTGGCGCCATCTAAATTTTAGTAGAATTATCTTATTCTACAGATTCACATTAGCTGTGTTCGTTCGTACCGCTCAGTGCTCAGTGATTTCCGGCCAACCAAATAAATACTGTATTTGTTGTATGAAAAACAAATACAGTATTTATTTGGTTGGCTGGAAAGTGTAGCACAAATGAGATAGAGATAGGGTAGACGTCTTTTGTTTCATAATTCTAGTTGTAGAGAGCTCCATTGCGAGGTAATTTATTGCGTGTTCAAGTGGACCATAGACTTTTATATTCATAAAAATTTGGCCAGCGGCGGTAGAGATTTCTTACATTTCTGTGAAATTTGGAATTCTAAAACTGTTTTAAAATAAAAATTTGTAAAAAAATTGCTTGTGACACTAGGGCTTTCTTACATTTTCTTATTTAAGATTGTAAAACTTACCCCTGAAATTTTGAAATTCCTAAAAATTTTCGCTTGCGCCGCTTGAGCTTTCTTGCATTTTTTTAAAGTTTAGAGTAACAAAACTGTTTAAAAATTAAAATAGACCAACAAAAAAATTTTGCTCTCTAGGGCTCTCTTACTTTTTTTATTTAGGTTTCTAGAACTTAAACGTGAAGTTCGTGAAAATTTTAGCCTGCGGCGCTAGAGTTTCTTACATTTTTGTAAACTTTTAACTCATATAAACGCCTTCGCCAAAATTGTAAATATTTCCAATTTTGGCGAAGTCGTCAGGGGTTTTTTTACCCCTCCCCTTCTCGTAAAGTATCACACCGGCACTGAATCCTCTCCACTATATGTCACATCACATTAAAATGCAATTATGTATACACAAGGATACAATAGATTAAAAAATTATACCAGTGCTAGCACCAAGTTTCTGGACCGCCCATACGAGCGACCTACTTTATGGACGCCCCCTTATTTTCTTAAAGAATTTATTAAAATATAAATTTTCAAAAAAAATGAACCAGAAATTTTTACGTTTTAAACATGTTTAGCACCCAAAACTCCCATTATAATATCTAAATACTTGTAAAACATTGAACCTTCTGGTCCAAATGGTCAAACTTTATCAAACAAAAAAAAATGAGCCATAATACCCAGGTAGGAGTTTTGCAAATTTAAAAGGTTAATAAAGGTAGTATTTTTTCTCCTATTTTCTTTATTAATATTGAAACATGTTTCGAAGTGCTTAGTTCACTTCATCTTCAGCCCGAGACTAAAAAAAAAATGAAATATGAGACATTTACATAAGAAAAATTGAACTTTAAAAATACTTACAAAAATAAAACAAGATTTGTCAACTTAATATACAAAAATGTACAAATTCAGACGGGTCACAGTGTATAAACATAAACATGTATCTACATTGATACGGAATATAAGACATGAATAAATTAAATAAATAAACTAGACAGACATTATGACATTTACAGGTTATGTTGTGACTAATGAACCGCAAGTTTAATTCGTTGTGTTGTTCTAAGTGTGTTTGTTGGGAAACTTCAGTACAGGTAACTAATTTGAGGGGAAGGTTTAACTTCTGATATTTATGTGGGAGTCAAACTTAATTTGTGCATTAACGATATACCCTGGATTCCTTTTTGCTGCTTTTCCTATTTCTAGCTTCTGCAAGCCGTCCAGAATATATTCGTTGTTCGTACACCTTAAAATAGTAACACACTTAGAACAACACAACGAATTAAACTTGCGGTTCATTAGCCACAATATAACCTGTAAATGTCATAATGTCTGTCTAGTTTATTTATTTAATTTATTCATGTCTTATATTCCGTATCAATGTAGATACAAATCTTGTTTTATTTTTGTAAGTATTTTTAAAGTTCAATTTTTTATGTAAATGTCTCATATTTCATTTTTATTTTAGTCTCGGGCTGAAGATGAAGTGAACTAAGCACTTCGAAACATGTGCCCATATTAATAAAGAAAATAGGAGAAAAAAGACTACCTTTATTAACCTTTTAAAAAAAAATGGTTCATTACAACACTTTCTCCTCAGGCGAAAGTAAAAACGTTTCTTTTATTCTGACTCATATTTTTTATAGTGTAACTATGTAAAATGGGCCCGAAACTGCGCTTGCGGCGCGAAAACAAGGCTACGGATTGGCATAAAGAGAAAAGGTCAAAGTTCAACCAGATGTTCGTTGTAAAGGTTGGTCAGAGTAATCTTTTAAAGAACGGTTCAGGGTTAAATTGATAAAGTTTTTTAATAACGGAAAAAAGACTTCTCAATAATGGAATGGTATTGTTTACAACAAGATATCTGTTTGATGAAACATTTATAAAATACACGGAAAAACCTAATGTGCACACATAAAAGTAACAACACTGGCTCACAAAAAAATACTGCTGCCAACAAAATAATACTTTCCCCTATAAAATCAAAAACGAAAAAAAAAAAAAAATTAAAAAAATTTCTTTTTTCAAAAAGTTTTTTTTTTTTCAAAAAAGTTACTTTTTTCGTAAAACGAAAAATAAAAAGAAAAAGAATTTAAAAATAAAAATTGTTTACCCCTTACCCCAATCCGATTTATTTACCAAAAACAATCCCAGCCTAGAACTTTGGATAATCAACCTATGGTCCAAATTTGAAGTCTTTAGCCGGAAGCGTTCTTGAGTTATCGTAGTCGAAAATTTCCTGGACACAAAGACCGACAGACCGACCGACAGACAGGATTTTTTTGACGGAAATCATATGTTTTAGACATAAATCGTGCAGAAACGTAAAAAAGGCAATAAAAAATTTTCGAAGTTTTTTTACTAACGCAAGACTTTCCTTAGGGAAAGTAATTAGTTTGCTTTTAACAGGACTATATTGACTGACACAAAGGACCTCGCTTCCTTTTTTTTAAAAAGTGATTTGGATTAGATTTACTTAAATTTTGGGTATATATAATATAATATAAAAAGTGGTTTCGGTAAGATTTACTATGCTCTAACAGGACCGCACTAAGGATCGTGTGATTTATTTTATTATACATTTTTGTTTAACCTCGTACTATTCTACTTAATTAAGCATCTCCTAAGTCCAGGACTTGTGTGGGCTAGTAGTAGAGGAAACCACCGGCTTTAATTGACTTTCGAACCAATTTATAGGGAGTGTCCGCTTCACTTACGCCTTCGTCAAATTTCAATTATTAATTAACTGAAAAAAGCAAATCGGTGAGAATCGAACTCACGCTATTTTGGGTAGTAAAATCGTCAAGTACGACGCTGTAGTCCACTACACCAATCCTCCCAATTTCTCTCAATTTTGTTATATAATATAATTAAATAATATTTGTTTTGTTACATAAACAATTAAAGAATAGTGAATAAAACTTACTTTAAGGGTCATTCTATTAACGATTGCTAAACAGTTTTCTTTGTGTGTGCTTTGTGAAAAATTTGGCGGTGTATGTATCCATAATTTTTAATGTATTTTTTAATATAAAACTAAAACTACCTACATAGCTTCCCAGAAGCGAAATTAAAAACCGATATTCCTAGATATATTCAGCTGGAATATATTAAGTTTATAATTTAAAGTTTGCTTGTATTGTTGGTAATACTGGTTTAAATTAAAAATTTAAATTTTAGAAGAATTTACAACACTCACTTTATTAAATCTCGCTTTAAATTGAATTCAAATTATAACATTTAATAACTTTTTAAATGGTGTATTATTTTTTTAAAACAAACCATTTTTCTTCGATTTAAATTTGAAGCTGGATTTTGATGAAATTTGCATACCAGATTTTTTATTTAACTTGTCTAGACAATGCCTATCCAATTGGTTTTGAATTATTTTAAACTAAACGGAAAAAGTAAAAACTTACTCTATGGATACTTAAAATTTGGATCAAAAAATTGCAACGCAGAAAATATTTACCCAAAAGTAAGTTTTTACTTTTTCCGTTTAGTTTAAATCTAAAGATCAATTTTTTTTTTTTTGAAATATCGTGATGTAAAATTCTTTAGCAAAGAATTTGCATATTAATGCATTTGATGTAAATAGGTTAGTAATTTGACCATACATATTAAAAACAAAAATTCTAATTGTTACAGTTTATTGTTACTGGTTG
>OY294045.1:11830327-11866899 GCA_958510825.1 Brachypterus glaber
ACATAGAACAAACATCTTAGGGAAATTTTTAGCACTTGGGTTTTAGATAGGACATTTCTTTTCAGTAGGAACATGGGGCTAGTGTAAAGCAATACAATGGTGTGCTTATCTCAAAAAGTGAATTTTTGCAGATAAGACAACTTGTCTTAGCAGGGCAGAATATTAAGATTAAATTATAACATTCTAATATTTTAAACCGAATTTCTACTCTAAAAACTTGAAATTTACGCTTAATTTACTTTAATTTACGATGACGACGTAAAACTTTAAAATCTAATTTAAAAAAAAACAATTTTATTTTAATGAAATCCGGCTATTTTTTACAGTTTCTTTTAAAATTCTGGTGCCAATAGCCAAAAACTAAATTGCATAACATTTTTTTAGTATAGTTCTATCCTCTTTAGCAGAAACGCCGTAAAAGGAGATAGGAATACAGTCGAGTAAAAATCGACATCTGCATTTTCTGCGTTTCTGCTAAGAAGGATAGAGTTTATGTCGCTTAAACTAGTTTTGGAGATAAAATTTAATAAAGATTTCTTTTTCTTTATACACTTAGATCCTGCAATTAGTATAATAACCAATTAAATAATGTGGCAGTTATTTTCAATTACGTTCACGAGAATCGACGGGGAATCATTAATTTTAGTTTTTCTGCAGAACATTTTTCATCGTAGTTTTTAATATATTACTGTTTTCTCGCGAAGCTGGAAAATTTAGATTTACAATCTAGATTGTAAATCCACATTTTCTGGTTCGCTTAAATTCTAAATAATTGTTGTCATAGAATGGATTCATTATTTTTAATTTATGAATAATGTAGTCAATAAATTATATGAAAATTCACATACCTCCTTTATGCACTAAGATTCTGCAATTAGTATAATAACCAATTAAATATTGTAACAATTATTTTCAATTACATTCAAAAGTCCAAACGAAAATTGACAAAGAATCAATAATGTTAGTTTTCCTGCAGAAAATTTATTGTCGTAGTTTTTAATATATTAACATTTTCTAGCGAAGCTGAAAAATGTAGATTTACAATCTAAAATGTAAATACTTATTTCCTGCTTTACCTATATTGGGTGTTACAAGGAAGCAGGTAAAGACCGCTCTCGATGAGCTAAAGGAGCAATGGAGGGCGGTCGACGGTTGCCGGCAAGCTAGGGACTTCCTGGCTGGCCCAAGCAAATCAAAGACCGACTGGTTGCTGGAAGAACTGCACTCAGACAACTTGTAGGGGTCCTCAGGGGCCACTGCAAGCTAAGGAAGCACCTGGCAACAAATTCAAGAGAGTCCGCTATGCCCAGAGTGCGGAGAGGATGAAACATCCTCTCATTACTTAGCCGAGTGTGTCAGATACGACAGGATCAGGTTGCAAGTCTTTGAAACTCAAAGACTCAACCAAGAGGAACTAAGAGATCTCCCCTGGGCCAATATCCTGACCTTTATTGAAAGGACGGGCAGGTTCAAGGAGGACTCAAATTAGTAAATGGCTGGGATTGCCTGGGGTGACAAAAAGGGCCAGAAATGGCCTAGTTGTCCGGCTTTGGCCAACCCAAAAAATTTACTACTACTACTAAAGATGAAGTTCAATAGTTAAATTATGCTTTATACGCTTTGCTTTTTGTTTCATGCTATGTATTACTAGGGTGGACCTTATTTTCTTTTATTGTTTTAAAATTTTCATTCTGGTGTATCTAGAACATCCTGAACATATGAGGGTGATCAAACTTCTCTAAGGGTCTCAATTGGACCCCTGAAATCGTGAAATTAAGCAAAAATCTTAAAAAATCGTTCAAAATGGACTGTAGTTTTTGTATCAGTGGAAAATGTAAAAGCCTTGAAATCTTAATTTTTCCTTTTGAGTGTACAAAATTATGAGCTAAATTTCAAAAATCATCAGAAGATTCTATCAGATGCCGAACGAAAATCCGGCAAAGTTACCCCTAAAACACCAAATTTGACGAATTTCCACCATAAATGTGAGAAACGCTAAAAAAGTATTTCAAAAATTTGTCAAATTTAGTGTTTTAGGGGCAACTTTGGCAGATTTTCGGCACCTGATATATTTTGATCATTTTAAAGGAACAAATTAAGATTTTAAGGCTTTTAAAATTTCCTCTGATACAGCCCATTATCAACGAGTTTTCACGATTTTTGCGTAATTTCACGATTTTAGTGGTCCAATTGGGACCCTTAGTAAAGTTTGATCACCCTCATATTTTCAAGATGTTTCAGAATGAAAATTTCACAATATTACAAAAAAATAAGGTCGACCCTAATGCATTACATATGACTACTGTGACTACATAGTATGTAGTCAACTTGATTTGACTCAAGAGTCGGTACAATTGACCAAAAATAAGTATGGGTTAAAATGTTTTATTAATTCTACGACAATGGACATAGCTCCTTCATACACGAGGTCCTGGGACCACAGCTGTAAAGAGTATAATAATTAATTAATTAAATAAATAATGTAGCAGTTATTTTTAATTACTACAAGAATTAACTAAGAATTACTAATTTTAGTTTTTTGTTAATTTTATTTTCTATCATAATTTTTAAAATATTGCTACTTTCGAATGTAGCTGACAAATGCAGATTAAATTTTAAATAAGTGTTTTGATATAATGGATTTATTATTTATAATTTATGAATGAAATAGCCAATAAAAACGAAAGATATAGCTCAGAAATGAAATTATGCTTCATACGCGTCTGTTTCCATTTCATGCTATGTAGTCAACTTGATTTAACCCAAGAGTACATTTGACGAAAAAGAAGTATTGGATTAAAAGTTTTATTAATTAAACGAACATATTATTGATTTATTTGAAACATACAGTGTCATGGAGAGCTCCAAATAAGCATACGCTTGTGCTAGGGGCTCTCCATTAATTTTGAATACAAATTACAACAAATATTTTATCTTGATATAGATATCAGATCTGCTTCTTCTAGGTCTTCCTCCAAAGCGTTAATTTTAGAAGAATTCTCCGCGTGATTGCAACTACACATTCTGGAAAGTTTTTTTTACCGTTACTATAATATCCTGCAATTAGTATAATACCCAACAAAATAATGTAACAGCAGAAGATAGGTTTTCGTACAGATTTATTATACAAAAAAGTGGCACTTTTATCGAATAAAAAAAGATTTTTAAATTTAGGTAATAATGATATAAATGCATGGTTATAATGGTTATGAAAGAAAATTGTTAGTGACATCGAATAGAAGAAAAAATTAGAAAAAAGTCAAGTCAAGGAAGTAACTGCTATATAAAAATTATGAGTATGATTTTGGCGTATAGTACTGCCTTCTATGACAGGCATGTTTGTGAAATAATGTACAAATAGACAGGAGTTAAAAGATAATTCGTCTTGCCAGAAGTTCTGGCTCATTTAGTGTTACCCTTATCTATAATCCACGATATGTGGATGTGAGCTAGGCTTGTCCTTTAATATCACAGACAAAAAATTATTAAAGGTCATGGCTACCTTTTAGGTTATCAATCCAAACTAACCTACCTTTTTTTAATAAGAAAAAAGCAATTTTCTTTGTTCTCCTTCAGATAATATATCAATTTTATGAAAATACATTTAGCATTTCTAGGAAACAAGAAACTTTAATGTTCGCTATAACTATACATCATTGTTGACAACCTATGAAAAAGATATTTTGGATGATAACCAAAAAACCAAAAGCTAAAGGAAAGTAACGAATGTGTGCCAAGTATATTAAATAAATAATGATGCAGCAGGAATATATCCCTTTATATCAAACAAAAACAGGAAAGTGATGGGACTCCGTAAACTCTAACTTCATAAAGTTTTTGTCCTTACACTGGCAAACAGGCAAAAGAACTATAAGGTATTGTGATTTATTTTAAAGAGGGCGAAATAATTTATTTTTAAATGGAAGAAGGAAATATCTTTTTCTACGACTGCTTTAGAATGTAATCAAATGCACACACTTTTCAAACACAGAATGAATCCATTCTAGCTTTAGATACGGTATGAATATTCGGTATCAAGTGTTAGAATGAGCACATGTAGTGTCATCTCTTGTTTATAAAAATAAAGAAAACTCTAGCAAAATTAGCAAAAATATATATATTTTACCATGAAATACTGAATAATTTAATGCAATTTAAAGTTTTGCGTTAAAATTACATAAAGTTTATTAGTTTTTCTTAATATTTGACCAGTTTTTTATCAATAGAGTTAAAAAATTAAAACTGGTGCATCTATTGTTAAATATTTAAACCTGATATATGTCACAACAATCTGACATAACCTTCAATTTTTGCATTATAATTTGTAAATATGTGCTAAAATTAAATATTTTTTTTTTAACTACTGATTTGATAAAATTATTAAATAACATTAATTGCTTTATTTAAAAATATGTGTTTTGTTGCATTTACAATGTCGACTCACAAAAAACATGTAAACCTTGTCCGCACTTTAAAGCCATACAGTGTTTCATATTTGCAGTCGAAGAAAAAGTATAGTCTACAACACGTATGGAATAGTCATTCCGCGCTCGCGGGACCGTCATACTCGCCTACCGACT
The DNA here is from genome assembly GCA_958510825.1 of Brachypterus glaber. Taxonomy (NCBI): domain Eukaryota; kingdom Metazoa; phylum Arthropoda; class Insecta; order Coleoptera; family Kateretidae; genus Brachypterus; species Brachypterus glaber. The sequence goes on from OY294045.1 coordinate 11,834,908, forward strand.
CGTATGACAAACTTTCCGCTCGCGCGGAATATTGTCTATTCCATACTAGTTATAGAATATACGATACGTGGTTTCTCTTCTGTTGGTGCATCCAGTGCACTATGGGCTGAAAGATGGACGAAAATCTTAATTTTTGCATAAGAGCATTTTTTATACTGCTGATTTCGAATATTATAGTAAAAAAGCTGAAAAAGTTTTTTCCGCGCCACTAGGGTGGTTCATTTTTTATTTTTTTTTTCGATTTTGTTCAAATTTGGTATACAGTATCTTTTTAGGAATATTAACATAGACCAATGGTTAAAACACCAAAAATCAAAATGGCGGAGCCAATATGGCATATCGGTTTTTAGAATGTTGTCATAATTAGGCGAAATTAAGGCTATAAAGTAGTCCAAGGTCATCGATTTTAAGGAAAGGACTAAACTTAAAACACTTAGCATGACAAAGCTTATATGAAAGTTAAAAATACAGTTTTATATGCATTTTAGTTAAAATATTCATTTCAAGGTCGTCAGAATTCCGTTGTTGAATTTTATTGTCCAGGTATAGGTAATATCTTATATTAGCCCTAGTGATTTCTTAAATTAAAACAAATTAAAGTTAAGTGGGTTTTAAGTATGCAAAAAGGTCATTGAAACCTAAAAATTTAAAGGGGAGTAATACGCGGCTTAGTTGTGTAAAAGTAAGGTTAAGTTTGAATTACAAAAGAAACATTAAAATTAGTAAGGTGGCTTACTATAAACTTAATTCTCATTTAAATGTAAAGAAGGGATTCTGTTCCTTTCTTTGGTATGACGTTGAATACGCTTAATAAAGGCACATCCAGAGGCTTGCATAAGAAGCATAATACATAACATAAGATGTCGTGATTGGCTTGATGTACCGTCATGTATCTTGCGCGTAAGCTTATAACGTTCGCATAAGAGTCTGTGGATGTGCCCTAAACTGCAAGACTAGCAAATTGGTTTGGTCATTGTTGCCAGCTCTATACAGGGTTATTCTTTTAAATGTTACACCCCCTGTAACTTTTGAACGAAATGAGATATAAACTTTAAATGTAATAACACAATAAGAGAGAGAGAGAGAGAGAGAGAGAGAGAGAGAGAGAGAGAGAGAGAGAGAGAGAGAGAGAGAGAGAGAGAGAGAGAGAGAGAGCGCTTCAAAAAAAAAATGATTTATGGACAGTTTCTTTACTAAAATATTTTAAAGATACTTTTTGTCCCCTTCTTGTTGTTATATCACTGAGTGTTTTAGTTTGTGGTATACAAAAGTTGAAAGAATAACTCAAACTAATTAGTTTAAGCAGTGTAAAACTTTTCCCATTTTCTCTACGACTAGCCATCTCGCTATAATGGAAATCTGGATTTCTCGTGACTATATCCTAACGCAATCATCTACCGCCCTCACATATTTTCCAGCCGCCTGTGATCGTGGTATTCGACTCTCACTCTCGGATAGGCACTAAGAAGGAAATTATTTTTTTCCTAAACGTTTATTAACGTAAATTTTATTTTCACATAAGTGTTTTATTTCACCATGATGCTAATTTGGCCTAGGGGAACGTTCAAGTATTACCTGATAACACACTTCATCCTAAGAAGGTTTTTTAATCGTTCCCTTGAAAAGGTTCTTAGCCTAATGCTGTAAACATGCTAAGCATGTTCTTAAAAGGTGCACTGCTGTAGTAGCATAAGTGGTTCTACTCTAAACATTCTTAGCATGATTAGAGTATTTTGCTAAGGATATTCCCAAAACATATTCTTAAAACATCCTAATGGGAATATTTTTAGAATAATGCTGTAGTGCACATGCTAAGCATGGTTAGAGTATTTTGCTAAGAATATTCTCAAATACATATTCTTAAAATATTCTAATAGGAATGTTTTTAGAATAGTAATATGGCGTCTATATTATTTTAATTTTATTAGGTTAGAATAACAAATATTCTTAAAATTACTGTTAATAACATAAGTTTTACCCTTAAGTAGTAGAAATGGATGTATTTTTAGACATAAAGTGATTTTATATAGTTTTAGATAAAAAATTAAAATTATTATTTTTTGAAATAATAATTATTTGCTATTTTTTTCTCTAATTATTGGATTTTTGTGTGGCGCATGATTTTTATGCCTGGTAGAAAGTTTTCTTTCACAGTAAAACTGCATATCGCATATGAATCCTTACCTGATGGATGCTATATCTAAAGATTTTTATATACTTTAATTATTAGGTTTATCACAAAGAAGTAAAAATTTTCGCCATGTCCAAATATATATCACTCCATAAAAAGGATCGAGTATCATAAAATATATTTGAAAGAAAGAGAAAAACTATATTAATGTATAAATCTGAAAGGCCTACCTACTTTGTTTGCGCATGCGCAATATTCAATATTATTACTTAAATGCATCAAATAAGAATGTACCTACTTCTAAGAACATTCTTAACATGCTTCTTAAAACATTCTTATTTGATACAGAGGCTTATAAGAAGTTTAGTTTAGTTTAGTTTAGTTAAGTTTTAAAGTCTTTCTCGGACCACCTAATAGGTGGTATTTTATACGATATTGGACTGACAATAATACAATAGCTTCTTAGAAACTTCCAGCACGATTAAAACGGTATCCTTTGCATTTGTTTAATCGTTCTTAGAATATCCTGAGCAGAATAGATATGCTTCTAAGAATCATGCTGTCCTTTCGGCTATTTATTTTAAGAATCTTCTTAGAAGGCTTTTGTGCTATCAGGGACAACACTTCATCCTAAGAAGGTTTTTTAATCGTTCCCTTGAAAAGGTTCTTAGCATAATGCTGAAAACATGCTAAGCATGTTATTAGAAGGTGCACTGCTGTAGTAGCATAAGTGCTTCTACTTTAAACATTCTTAGCATGATTAGAGTATTTTGCTAAGGATATTCCCAAAACATATTCGTAAAATATTCTAATGGGAATATTTTTAGAATAATGCTGTAGTGCACATGCTAAGCATTATTAGAGCATTTTGCTAAGAATATTCCCAAATACATATTCTTAAAATATTCTAGTGGGAATGTTTTTAGAATAATAATATGGTGTCTATATTATTTTAATTTTATTAGGTTAGAAATACAAATATTCTTAAAATTACTGTTAATAACACAAGTTTTACCCTTAAGTAGTAGAAATGGATATATTTTTAGACATAAAGTGATTTTTATATAGTTTTAGACAAAAAATTAAAATTATTATATTTTGAAATGATAATTATTTGCTATTTCTTTTGCTTATAAGAAGCTTCTTAGGAACTACCAGCACGATTAAAAGGGTATCCTTTGCATTTCTTTAACCGTTCTTAGAATATCCTGAGCAAAATATATATGCTTCTAAGAAACATGCTGTCCTTCCGGCTATTTATTTTAAGAATCTTCTTAGAAGGCTTTTGTGCTATCAGGGTAGGGGGGATCATTTTAGCGTTACTGGGGGGGGGGTGTAAGGACACTAAATCTCTAAACTCTAGTTCAGTTTCTGCGCCACAGATCTAGTGTCCTTAGGTGGGTACATAACAAAAAAAAGTGTAAATTTACATACTAAATCAGAGGAAATATGTTGCCAATCAGGTGCACGTAAAATTTACGAGATTTGACTTGTAATTTTACAATTTTTTAGGAATATTATATGTACATGTACGTTAATATTCCTAAAAAATGTAAAATTATAAGATAAATCTCGTAAATTTTACTTGCACCTGCTTGGTAACATATTACCTCCGATTTAGCAAGTAAATGTACACATTTTTTTTTTAATGATGAAAATTTGCGTTACGTAATACTTGAACTTTCCATAGGCTGCGCCTCGGCCATATACTATTTCTCGAATAGGAAATTTTGAAAACCGTCGTAAAATTGACATAGTTCTGCCATCTTATGGTAAAACGATAAACCAAAAAAACGCCAAAATATAAATAGATAGATTGAACTATTCTAAAAAATTCTGCTTATCAGAATGTAAATAAGTCATTTTGAATAGGTCAGGAAGATTTTTGGTGTGACATCACACTTGACCACGCCCCATCCTCCTCCAATGTCACAAATGCCTAACCTCCCCACCCCCTAAAGTCATTATTAGGACGTCTTTGACACCCCTTTCAAAGACGTCTCTGGTCCGTCTAAAAATAGACGTCCTGAAGACGTCTTAATTCGGCCAAATGACGTGGGGTCATTTTTAGGACGTCTTTGAGACTCCTTTCAAAGACATCTATGGTCCGTTTAAAAATAGACGCCTTAATTCGGCCAAATGACGTGGGGGACCAATATGGACCAAAAAGTCCTCATGACAACACCTTGCTTCCTGGGAAGCGAGCTGTCTCAACAGTTTCTTCCCAGTTCATCCAGGCATCAATTATCCCGATTTTTATCAAAAATAATAACAGCTGATTTTGGGTAAGAATGATCTTTTACTTAACAAAGTGTTCTTCAAATATCGTGGTCATAATATTTCCGGACAGGCAGACTTTTGTCGCGGAATCATTTTATGAAATAAACAATTATTGTTAGTTAAATATTGTAAAAATTATTAATTTTTTTTCTAAAGAATGTATGAATTTGTTATCCTTCTCATTTCCTTCTTAATCCTTGTTCTCCGGTCACGAGATAAATTACCGCTGCCGGCTGGGTAACGTGATCGGATCCCGACTGGGAATCTCTTCCTTAAATTGATGTATAATTCCAGACGACAGAGGAATATATAAATAGGGAATACTTTGTTTTGTGAAATAGGATTTACTATAGCTTAGGGGGAATTCATAAAATCGTGCACTTTGTGACAAGTCTTTGAAATTTGGTATAGTCTTAGGTATGGTATGGTATGGTATGGTATTTTTTTTTGAATTTTTTTTTATAGGGAACCGATTGGTCCAAGAAGGATACGTATTGCTTTCCCATTTTGAAAATTTTCAAAATTTCGGAGCCTTGTATTCGTGCAAAAATTTTCAAAATTTTTTTTTGTGTATTTTTGCGTTTTATGACGTTTTATGTCGATATAAATCAATTTCGAGCAAAAAAAAAATTGTCGATCGGTCGGTCGGTCGGTCGATCGGTCTGTCCGGGAAATCTTGTGGGCACGATAACTTAAGAACGCTTTAAGCTAGAGACTTGAAATTCGGCATACAGGTATGTTACCAAAAGTTCTCGCTCGGGATTGTTTTTGGTGAACATTGGTGTGCGCCAAGGGGGGCAAATGGGGAAAAATACAAAATTACAAAAATTTGAAAATTGATGTATGGGTTTTCAAGGTTGCTGAAATTGAATCTGATAATATTTTTTTTTAACTCCACCCCCACGGTGGAAATGGGAAAGCTCTTTTACTGGGCAGTGTATTTATTTATTATTATATTTATTTATTTATTTATTTATTTATTTATTTATTTATTTATTTATTTATTTATTTATTTATTTATTTATTTATTTAGACTCTAACTATACTATATACTATGTTTTACAGTTCTGTATAAAAGCGATTAATTTAAATTACTAGGAAACGATCGATCTGCGGTCATTGTAGTGTGTAAATAATTAATATATCAAACATTGGAGTAATCAATAAATATTCTAGGTAAATGATCAATAAGCAAATGGACTCTGGTCGTCAGTATACGGGTGTCAAAAGAAGTATTGCCTACGAATTATCTCCGTAACTATAAAAGATAACTTTTTAAAATTTACAGAGATTGTATGAACCGTAAATACCCCCATTTTGGCATGGTGATTATAAAAAATATCACTTCCAGTCTAAGCGGAAGTGATACCAGCTCTTGATTATTAAATGGAACTCTATATAATGGTTTACATTTTTGGATTCTCCTTTAAATTTTCTTTTCATTGATACATCACAAGTCGATATTTGCATTAAAGATGGCGCCACAGGAGTAATTTTTCATAAAGAAAACATGGCGGTCCTATGACGTCCATATTAGAATATTTCTGAAACTTGACATTTCAAATCTATTAGTATCTAGTAGGCTAAGAATTTACTGTTTATGTGACACAGATTTTCCTTTGTTTTTATGAAAATGGCATCATTTTAAAGTTTTTTTTTTAAATCATCAACTTTAAAGCCATTTTGTGCTAAACTTTCGAATAAAACGACCTATTTTTAATTTCGTTAAATTAAAAACTTATGTATACTCTACAAGAAAAACGTACAAATACCCTAATAGGGTTGGCCCTTTTCGGGGTAATGGCTATATTCCGTTGGGAGCTATATCAAAATATGGGTATTTTCAAAAAGGCAAATCCAATTAGGGCGTTTTTCTTGTGGAGTATAACTGAGTTTTGAATTTAACGAAATCAAAAATAGGTTGTTCCATTTGAAAATTTAGCACAAAATGGTTTTAAAGTTGTTGATTTTCTTCAAAACTAGTTGATCACTCATTTAATAATTGACACCATTTTTTAAAGAGCCTATCACAGAAATACGAAAGCTAAAGGAATCAATTTTTATAAAATTATACAGGGATAACTGCATTAGCGAATGCTCTTTATCTTTATCTAATATTTGGACACCAATATTTAATGATGAAGTATTACGCGGTAACTTAACTTTGCCCTCTTTTCAATAAAAAAGTTTTTTCCAAATTAACTTCCTACACGATTTCAACAGAAACGCATTTTCCAAATTAATTTCTCTACACCTTTTTATTGTTACGGGTGTCTTTGTTTCAATTACCTCGAAATTGCATATTTTGACATTTGTCATATTTTGATTGATAAAGCCAAATATTGCACAAATTCTTTCAAAATCTAATAATTTTCTTTGAAAACGGGATCAAATTAGATCCCGAAACGTTAGAAGTTAACTTTTATTCAGTTTTTCGTTTTTTTTTTTATTATTTTAACGATTTATCAAGAATTAAAAATTCTTTATTTAGGCAAAATTTTTAAACTTTGGTAAGGTATTGACTAATAATATTTTTTAGCTAAAGAAGATATAGCAGATAAGTATTATTTTAAACGCAATACCTTACCAGCGCACCTAGAAATAGGTGCGCCTGATAAGAACAATTTTATTTTATTTTCTGTTTTAGAATTTTTATCGATATAAATAATCATTGAGGCGAAATGGCTCAAATTAATAATGTAAATGTAAAAACTTATTAACTTATAATATTAAGAAGACAGAACTGTCAAAATGTCTATACAGACCCCTCCTATTATGAGAGTTCTGGTGTAGCATTTGTAACATAATAAAAAAACTGAGGGTGAATGGAATTTTCAGCGACCCCAAATTAGTAAAACACATGGTTATCTTTCTTGCTATCGATACTTATTGACTATGGTCTGTTTCATAAGCAAGAGAGTAAATTAAAAATCGCACAGTAAATATTTTCACAACAGGTTTGAATAGTATATGTTTGTTATAGAATATAGTTATGTTTTATAAAATAAAATACGCAGTATATTCGCAAATCCAATATTCGAATCTGTTTTGAAAATATTCACTGTGCAATTTTTAATTTACTCTTTTGCTTGATGAAACAGATCCTAGTGTTATTATTATAGATGCCATTATTATTTGACAATAAACAGCAATCTAAATGTACATATTTATAGAGCAATACGGGATCAGATTTATTGTTATTGGCACTTGTTTATTAGGATTTAATTGCTTTTCAAAGCAAACCTAATTTTAATTAACAGAGCTATTTTTATACAGACTTTTATTGTTACACGGAAAAAAAAAATATAGCTAGGAGCGCTATAACACACATACCAAGCAAATTATAATCGCTTATTATATAAATACAAGGCTTTCTCTTACAATTATGGCAGTCAGTGTAAAAATTTATATGAAATACTTTAATTGTTTAGTGAATAATAAAATATAACAAATAGTATGGCATTTATAGGTTAAATAGATTTAATTATTGTCCGTGCTAATAATTTTTATAATATAATAAAATTTCTGTAAATAATAGTGCCTGTAATAAATATAATCGTGTCTGTAATATATATAATCGTTTCCAATTTGTTTTTAACATTATTAGTTATTGTGTCCCTTATAATCTATAGCTTAAATCACTATAATTTGCCACTGTTACCAAATATCTTATAATGCATAGCGCAGAGCCCACTAATTTCTTTCCGTGTATTCATAGGTTTTTTTGTCATATTTGTTAGATAGATATCTTTACGTCTTTTATAATGGATTTGGTTCTGATCTATTTCTAGCAATGTCAGGGGTACCTCAAGGTTCTAACCTTGGACCTTTGCTATTTTTATTATTCATAGATGATCTTAGTGAGTTAATTGAATGCCTGCATTTATTTTTTGCTGACGATTTGAAACTATTCATGCAAATAATTTGCATCAATGACTGCATTAGATTACAGAGGGTCTTGGATGCACTGCAACAATGGTGCGAATATAACTGTCTCAATTTAAATGTATCTAAATGTAAAATCATCTCCTTCACGCGTAAAAAAAACCCAATACTTTATAATTACTCAATAAGTTCTTTCTCCTTGGAGAGAGTATATTCCATTAAAGATTTGGGTGTCACATTTTCTAGTGATTTTTTATTCAGAGAACATTTAGATAGTATTGTATCAGCCTCATTAAAAATGTATGGTTTTATAATAAGAAATTGTAGTAAATTTACCAGTGTACTTGCTTTAAAGACCCTTTACAACTCTTTTGTTCGCTCTAGACTGGAATATTGTTGTACCATTTGGAATCCGTTTTATGAAGTTCACAGACAACAGGTAGAGAAAGTGCAAAAAAAGTTTCTTAAGTGTTTATATTTTAAAGTATTTGGTATATATCCAGCCAGAGGTTATGATTATGACGTCCTACTGTCTCAATTTGAGTATCAATCCTTAGAACTTCGCAGAACAATAACCAGTATTAAAATGCTATGTTACGTATTGAATGGTAGAATGGACTCACCATTTATTTTATCAAAGCTAAATTTTTGCGTTCCAGCTAATTGTACAAGAACTTCTACCACTTTTTATAATCAAGTTGCCAGAACGAATACTCTACGCACTGAACCAATTTTCAATATGATGTTTTGTTATAATAGATATTGTAAGAGTTGCGATATCCACTTTGATTCAGAGAGTAGAATAATTAATTGTATAGTTCTAGAGTATTGGCCAAAATGTTGATTTTAATTTCTACCATTTCAGTGATATATCGTATCTGTATTTGTTATATTGTTATAATATTAGATATTTTATTACATTGTTAATTAACTTTAAACCTTTATTTTGTAAACTTTAATTTTGTAAATTTTCAAATAATATTGTCCTGTAATTGGTTTTTCTGTTGGGCAATAAAGATATTATTATTATTAAATCGCGATCCTTTTTTTCGATTAAACTGGCGAAATATCGATAGACATCCTCTCGGACTTTTAACTTAAATTATTAACCCTTCGTTAGGTGCGCCTCTTTTTGTGACGTGTTCAGGCTACACTTGTAGACCATTTTATTATTTGTTTAAAAAAAAACACATTTATATTTTTAAAAACCAAATATCTTATGTTATTTATTTGGTTGTATTTAAAAGTTATTTACATATTTTTTTCAAATTATTATTATTTTAGTAAGTGTTAAGGGGAAAAGAAAAATTATATACAATTCTAACATATATTTTACATCTGTACTTTATAAAAGAAAATAAAAATAACTTAAAAAACTTTCTGAAACTAAAACATTTGTTTTTTTTTTTAACATGAACGATCATAAAAAAATAAAAAACACCTAAATTAAAAGAAAAAAATATTATAAAATTTGACTCGAAATCATGCAATATTTTAGTAACTCATGCGCCTTGTACATGTGCTCTTTGCAATCGTAGTTATGATATTTTGAGCATTTTTTTTTTCGATTTATTTTCCCTTCTTAGGCACATTTAGTATCCAAAGTAATTTTTAGTTTTATAGAACAGAAAATTACCTTATTTATCAAAAACATTACGTATGAGCTCTTTCATGCCCAAAAAGACTCGTGCCAGTGTCTTCCTATAAACCGCTATTTTTTTATGGTAAAGACATATTGTATCTTTAATTTATCTTTAAACTAATAAACTAACTTTGAAAAACAATATTCACAAAAAGAAACCATAAAAACTTACACAAAATAAAAAAATGCAAAAATAAAAAAGGTAACGTGGTTAGTCGCGCGGTCTACAATTGTAGACCAGGCAGGTTTCAATATGAATAAAAACAATATTATACCCATTCAAAGCGTGAATTATTACTGATCTAATATTGATGCATAATGCACAGCTACTCGAAGGGGCGCAAGCGTAAACACTTCGTGTAAAAAGTTACCCAGCTAAAAAAAAGCATGGTCTACGATCGTAGACCGCGCGCCTAACGAAGGGTTAAACAAGTCGAAAACGAGGGGCTGACCGCGTCTGAAATTTGTACAAAAGAGTTCTTTTTTGCAGAGTTACTCAGAGTTCCTTCGGAGTTCCTCCGGAGTTCCTCGGAGTTCCTCCAGAGTTCCTTGGGAGTTCCTCCTGTGTTCCTTAAGAGTTCCTCTTTGTAAGGGGTAATTCTTGGCAAATAAGCCGTAGAAGTTACCGCTATGCAAGCACTACTGCCAATAAGGCACCCTCAAAAAGAAGCTTTGTCCCTGACGGTTTCAACCAAACTTGGCGACCCTACAAAAAAAAAGAAAAAAAAAAGAAATTGGCACCCAAAAAAATACCTTCATGAAAAAAAGCTTTGTCCCTGACGGTTTCTACCAAACTTGGCCCCCCTTCAAAACAAAAATTGGCGCCCCAAAATTACCATCCGGAAAAAAAGCTTTGTCCCTGACGGTTTCTACCAAACTTGGCCCCCCTTTAAATAAAAAATGGCGCCTCAAAATTACCTTCAAGAAAAAAAGCTTTGTTCCTGACGGTTACTACCAAACTTGGCGCCCCTTCAAAAAAAATTGGCTCCCAAAGGTAGGATGTTTTGATAATTTGATAAGGTGTTTGTAACGGCTCATCTAGTTTGAAAATAAAAAACGTTAATCCGCATGGGTAATAAATAATAATTGTTTCTGACCGCGTCTGAAATTTATACAAAAGAGTTCCTTTTTGCAAAGAGTTCCTCTGAGTTCCTTCGGAGTTTCTCCGGAGTTCCTCCGGAGTTCCCCCAGAGTTCTTCAGAGTTCCTCCAAAGTTCCTCCAGAGATCCTCCTGAGTTCCTTTGACTTGTACAAAAGATTTCATTGCGGTCAGCCCCTCGCTCAAAAACGTTTGCTTTCTAGCAAAAATTTGTAAAAAATATTACCCGTAGTTTAAGTGGCAAAATTTATAAAACCAGCGAGTTTTGTTAAGATTATTTCCTAATAAATAATAAATTTTATTGAAATATTAAATTTTTGTTAGCTTCAGTTTAATCGCTGTTAAAGTTTTAATTGATCGAGTCTGATTAGTGGGTTTGTAAATTGATAATTTTCTAGCTTGAGTTAGTAAAGATATGTTAGTTTTGTGCGTAAAATTTACCAAGATTTTTTGGTATAATTTAACACGGTAGCATGCGAACTTGAATTCGCATAACCGTGGTAATTTTTGTTAAAATGTGTAAAATTTTTACAGTGTGGTACTCTGAGAAAATATACAGTTGCCTACATTAGGTCTGGAATCACGTGATTAACTTTTCCGTTGCAAATCTTAAAAAAAAGGCTCGGACAGGTCAATTTTAATTTCGGTTTAAAAAAAATTATCAAAACTTTCACCCTCTTGCACCCCCCCATCACAACTTTTTTCTTTAAATAGCAACCTACCCCTTGTGACACATCGTTGAAAAGGTAATTTAATAAGATTTCTAAAGGTTTATGATAAAGCTTTATTTGACAAAGGGTTAATAAAAAAATGGGTGGCTATTTGAAAAAAGAAAACAAAAATTGGAATGGGTGAAAATTGTGATAACGTTTGGTGTAAACCAAAATGTGCATAGTAAAATACAAAAAAATCGACCTGTATGAGCATTTTTTTTAACTTCCCAGTTACAAGTTAAAGAAAAAAATACTCAGACAGGTCGATTTTTATTTTTTATTTGAAAAATTTTGATTTACATCAAATATTATCACAATTTTCACCCACTTGCACCCACCCATTCCAATTTTTTGTTTCAAATAGCCACCCATTTTTCATAAACCCTTGGTCAAATAAGGCTTTATTATACACCGTTAGAAAGCTTATTAAATAACCTTTTCAACGATGTATCACAAGGGGTAGGTCACTATTTGAAAAAAAAAAGTTGTGATGGGTGAAAAAGGGGTGAAAATTTTTAGACCAAAATTTGCAAAATTAATTAAAATTCGACCTCTCTGAGCGATTTTTTAAATGGCTTATAAATAAAAAGTTAATTGGGTGATTCCAGTTTTAATGTACGTACTGTATAGTCCAGTCAAATGACGAGAAATTCCTATGTTAAAATTGTAAAAAATGTACACAGGCTGATATTTTAAGAATAATAGTGGATGGTAACGGATCACTCCTGTTTTTGTTCATCGGGTGATTTGCGTAAGGTGTATCCGCCATCTTGAATGATGGTGAGTGCGGTTATCTCGGTAAATATGCATCTTACGATATAAATTCATTTTTTTTCAGTTTTGTCAGGGAAAAAATTTCCAACATTTTTTGTTTGGCTCATTTTTTTATTATATTAATAACAATCGAGTTTTCAAAAATTTCCATTCTGGAGTTAAATTGTTTTTTTATTTATCAGCCAAATCACTTATCGAAGGATAAAAGCAGTTATGAGCAGTTGTAGCTCCTGAAATTTTATATAATTTTCATGTATTATAAATTTTCATAGATATTTTGGTACGATTTCAGAGCGCTGAAAGTGACGTTGAGTCACGTAAGATAACTCTTTTTTCAGTGTATTATTTTAAATTTAATATATTTACTTTATTTATCATTTTAATAAAATCACATGATGGAATAACCCAATTTAATGTTTATTTGCTTAACATACATTTTATTTATAAAATCCATTACCGTTTTATATGCTTTTAATATGCAAAAATGCACTTCAATAAATGTTGCATATTTTCTATTTCAAAAACAAATTTTTGTTACTGCATGGCGCAGATTAAAAAAATATTATTAAATTTATTAAAAATAGGTTCCTCGGATTCCTGAGTGGTTTTTGTAGAACAAAAAAAGAGCTGATCGCTCTAAGCTATGATTACGAAGCTAAGGGTACGTACTTACCAGCTATTAGCATTGTTATTCCAAATTAACTAACATTTAATATGGAAATGTATTAAATTTAGTTGTTGTAATCAGTTATAATTATTTACCCCTTGAAGCACCACTTTTTTTTCGGAAAAGTGGTTAATTTTTCACCAATTCGGCAAAATATAAGTCGCCCGAGTTAACTCGGGTAAGCGGAAAAGAGCCAACGTACTTGTCAACGAGCTAACACAGGTGAGTCCGTTAAGGGGTTAAAGTTAAAGCGATTAAGCGAAAAAAAGCCAACCTACTGTAAAGGAGTTAACTAGATCGAGTGCGTTAAGTGGTTAATATAAGGTCGATTCAGGCATAAGTATCACTAACTTAAATAAACAGAATTAACAAATTAAGAAATTAAGAAAATTAAAAAACATAACCTCAAATTCTATAATTAACTTTCCGCGGTATGCAACAATAAGTTAACTGCCAAATAGATAATAAGCATGTGTAAATAGGAATAAATAAGTAAAAAAAAAACAAATATATATTGCTTAGGACGATTATTACCATATTTGCAGTTGTTGGGTCTAAAAATCGTAAAATAAAGAGGTGTCGCCATATTAATTTTTATTTTGATACTTATATAAATATTTCTTAATTCAGTTTAGTGAAGTTAGTGATAATTATGCCCGAATAGACTTATAATAATTATTACGTATATTAACTTAAAAAAAAAAGTAAAAAAATGTCAACTAATAGAATAATAATTGTCATTGCAATGACATAATCGTGAAAATTCGACAAAACCCTCTGCCCACGAAAGGGTTAAGTACTTTTAAGTTAAAACATTAAAACTTTAAAGTTTCTAGCCACTTGATCTGAACATTACGTACTTGTTTTTAATAGTCTCTGTATGTATAAAATACCTATAGGGTATATAAAATTCATATACAAAACAAATGAAATTAATTCCAGTCGATACTAATTTAAATCGGCGATTTAAATGATAATTTTAAAATTATATTACACATTAAAATTGAGTGTATTTTTGTTTTATAGTTATTTTAGTAGTATTAATTTTATGTTATTAAACTCTTCATAGCTATAAAAGTGTAATTTTAGACAATATACTAGAATGTATGTTTGTCCGTCCCGAAAAACTAATTATATACCAAGGTAGAGGACATTTTTTTATAGCTGAGGGTATTATATTATAATAATACAAGAGTGCGATGCTATATTAGTCTTCTCTACCGTGGTTTATATATTATTTTTTTCACTACTAACACATTTATTCTTATTATTTAAACAATTTTATGCCAATAATCAAGTAAAATTCTTGTTGGATCTTAATTAACTGAGAAAAAACAAGTAGCCTTTGAAATCGCCATTTTTAATTACAATTGAATAAATTAATTAATTAAGTAAAAGTTGACGGTACTATTAGCTTATTCATATTTTTAAAATGTGTGAAAACGTATGTGTAGTTAAGTTATTTATTTAGTAAATATTGTGTTATTATCCATTATAATTATTTTTATATTTGACATGCAATTATTTTAAATAATGGCAAAATATGCTTGTATTTTGTCCAATAGAAATCATAAACAATGATATCTTTGGAATTCAAAGAAAATCAATTTATCACTTAGTGATAAATATCAGTTGTCTATAAAAATATCTCCTATTAGGAGAGAACAAATAAATATTGCTACTTATAGGTAAAGAAAACTATTTTCTTGCGTTGAAAACATGATAAATAATGGTAAGTTCTAAAGTTAGTAGTGAAAATAATACTTTTTGTTCATCTACTGGTAGAAAACTTTATGAATAACATACTGACGTCTTCCTTTAAAAAAATGAGTACCGAATGACTTTACTTTCAAGTTAAAAATGATCTAAAAATAACTAATATAGTGCCACCCTAAGCATAGTTTCCAAATTTATAAATTGATCAAAAATTACACTAGCTCAAAAAAATTGTATTTTTTATTGAATTCTAAACAATTTTCAAAAAAATCTGAAAGTTTTAGTCAATCAAATTCTATGAAGAAAGGACCTTGTTTCGTAAAAAATAACCTTTATATTAAAAAATTATCATATTTTCAGGAAACCATAATTTGATGGATAAATGAACTTGTAACCCTCTGGGCTATTTTTGAATATCATAAAAAAACAATATTGTTTATTTATTTAGAAGTTCCTTATGAATTGCAATAATATCTTTTGTGAGGTACCAATTTAGGTTAGTCTATTCTAAATAAACGAGATTTTCCGAGACTCGCTTTGTGAGTTTAGGGCTTGCCTGCTGAAAATTGTAAAAGAGTTTTCCAAAAGCTTAGGAAAACTTGCCAGTATGGTGTATTAGTAGGCAGGGCAAGTCCGTTCAAATTTAAAAAATGTTTTTATCCAATACATACAGATAATAAGCCAATTACCAGCTTTATTTTAAATAGATAAACTCAATAATAACCCCTGCGTGGCTTTTACTTTATTGAGTGGATAATTATTTATTTTACCCACTCAACTGTCACTTGTCAAATTATTTTCTTTTAAATGTCATTAAAATTTTTAATAAAAATATGAATTCCTAAGCTATTTATTGGATAAAACCTTGTATGGCACTCACTCGAAAATTAACCTGCTTGGCTGACGCCCCACAGGTTATTTTCTCATGGGCAATATCTTACTTTAAGCACTAGTACCATAAATAACTATTGTTTTTAAATAGTAATTTTAAATAGTAATTGCCGCAGAATAAAATAAATATATTAATAAAAAGTGTTCTATATAAATTGGATTATTACCCATGTTCGAGAAAGATGAGTTTGGATGGAGTTTTGATGTAAACTAACCTTTTACGAGAATACGCTAAATTATTAATTATTAAATATTCTAAATTTAGTATTTATTCTTTTTTTTTTAATTTCATTGATATATTTTACTTTGTTTATTTATTATTTTATTCATTAAATAATTATTTATTTATTTAGATTAAATGATTATAATCATTTAATCTAAATTTTATTCTTTTTTATTTTTTTATTTTAACCTAGTTAGGAAAACGATTATAAATATTTCATAGCTACGAACCTCCTCCCTTATCTAGGGTGGTGGCAGCGCTATACTATCTATTTCTCAATCATCGAAGGTTTCGACCCATAAGGTGGTCGTCTTTGCTTTAGTCTTTTAATAGAAAACTTTATGTGACCTTGGGGTTTTACAATGGTGGCACCTGTGGTTCTATAAGAGTCGCAGGGGTGTTACAATGATGCCAGCGGGTGTTACAATAGGAGTTCCGTGGTGTTACAAACTGTGTACTATGGAATGCGAAGCATTGCATATCTTCCTATAACCATTAATCGGAATAAATTCAGTTATGACTCATCAACGTTGAAAATAAACACAGAAACATAGGCTTACGGAATAATTTTGCCGAATTATGAGGGAAATTTTTATAAAGGTCACTAAATCGAAACATTTGACGACTAATTTGTTACACACAACAATATTGAATATACATATTAACTATAAATATGTAAATATATCGTTGTTTTTCGAAGAAAATAAAAATGTAAATATTTAAAACCTCGCGTCAACGATAGAATCGACGCGGCGCCTAAGCGAGCACTGGAAATTCGCCGATGACTGCCTATAACTTTAATTCGCATTTTATGTGTTTAGATTTGACCATTAAAACTATTCAAAAATTAACTAGGTATATCATATCTAATAAACTATTTTGAATTACTAAGATTCAAAAATAAATTGAACTTTATAGTAGTAAATAAGTTGCTATATGAATTTATAAATAGACGTCCGTGATATTTGAAAAGAAAATCGCAGCAATTTATTTATCATAAAACTAGTCATAAACACGATTCACTCACCGCAGTAATCAGAAGAATCCAGCGCATGCGCACTGATTTTCTTATTTTTGTTTTGACGTATGCCAAAAATTATTTTAAGGTTATGTAACATTCTTTTGCAGAATTTTACAAAAATATCTACTTTTTTCTTTTTTTTTTAATTGGCTAAAAGTACTCGCTTTTAATAGTATTTTCGTAAAAAAAATGCGGAATATTCATTAATAAACATTTGATTCTTAAAATATATCGCCTTCTAAATTCTGAAATATCGTATCTGAAAAATGCCTCCCATTAAAAAAAACACCAAACCAGCAAACTACCAAACCAAACCATTGTTAAAGTAAACCAACGCCTCCCATTAAAAAAAAACCAAACCAGCAAACTACCAAACCAAATCATTGTTAACGTAAACCAACGCCCCCATTAAAAAAATCAAACAGAAATTCGTGAGCATTTTAACTTATTGCTATATATTCTAACAAAAAAACTGGATTTTCCGCACCTAATTATATTCAAGACAGTAAGTTTTAGTAATAAAACCAGAAATCAGTGCAAAAATATAGTTCATTTTTGTGGACCTAATGCGCACCGTAACCCCACTCAAATTAAACTATTTCATAAAACTACAACTGCCTAAACGGAAGCCACTTTTGACATCCGTCCAAACAAAAATAAGCAAACCAGTGCGCATGTGCTAGATTCTTCTTATTACTGCGGTGAGCGAATCGTTCATAAACTGAGTACTTCATTCAAAAAGACCTTTTATTTTTATTTGATATTTTTAAAATTTTGTTACATATTTTTAGTATTAGCACTACTATTTTGTACTATCTATTACGGTACAGTAATAAAAATACCTAATACAGAGTTTCGAGCTTAAATGGTACCTTTATACCTGGGTAAAATTTTTACCAAATTTTATGCAAATCGGGTATCGTTTAGACCTTGCAATAAACTGTCAAAAGCTTAAAATGGCTTTAGTTGTTGGTAAAAACTTGTATGTTTATTATCCAAGGTTCTTTAGGCTTAGTACAACCTATTCCCATGCCTAAGAATTTTTTTTTAAATGTCGCTTGGTTTCTTTTCAATAAGCTGTATCCAATTACGTAAAAAATACTTTAATAGTAATTATATACCAAGGTAGAGAAGAAATTTTTTATAGCCGAGCGTATTACATCCCGAGGTGCGTGGCGTCGAGGGATTTGAGAATGCGAGGCGACAATAGTCTTCTCTACCGTGGTTTATATATATATTTTTTTCACTACTAGCATATTTATTCTTATTATTTAAACATTCTTATTTTAATAATAAAGTAAAACGTTTGCTGGATCCTAATTAATCGCGAAAAATGTTTTACCTAAAATTTGTGGATGATTATTACTAGGTACAAAAGCGAATATTTTAATTTATTCTTATAAGTTCTATATTTTTAACGGTGTATGTTCACAAAAAAATTTGGTAATTTTTCTACAAATCTAATCGATGTCTGTGAGACTTGCCGTCAGTTTTTTTATCGTCTCGCAGTAAAAGCTTGTGGTGGGTGATTACTTATCTGCGAGCTTTTAAAACGGTGGACTTTAGACCTATAGACATTTAATGTAATCAAAATAAGCTGGAAAGAATAAAACATTTAAAAATTTAAAATACTTCTACTTTTTTCGTCGAAGTTTAGAATATTTGGACTTTTGGCGAAGGCGCAGATACATGTATGTGCGTAGGACTATTTAGTAACTTTCTTAGTTTAGTCAAAGGGGATTCACAATAGATCTCATTGGTCGCAGTGAAAAGGCAGTACCTTGCCTCACAACGCCACTTATATTGTATTGTATTGTAGTCAAATAATAAATTTAAATTGTAATAAGGGTACACGGGCTGATACTTTAAAGGGTAGTATTGGATGATAACAGAACATTCCTGTTAGTTTTTCACCAGGTGATTTGCGTAAGGGGTTTCAGCTATCTTGAATTTTAGGGGCGAGTGCGTTTATCTCTCTAAAATGCATCTTACGATAAAAATGTATATAACCGATTTTGTTAAAGAGCAAAAAGCCAACAGTTTTTGTTTTGAACGATAATAATATATTAATAACAATCGAGTTAAAAATATTCAAAAATGACCATGTGAGATGAAATTGTTTTTTTCGACTTTTCAGACAAGTAGTAGTAGTAGTAGTAGTAGTAGTAGTAGTAGTAGTAGTAGTAAGGGTGGGGAGGCTACAAGCCAGGCAACTAGGCCATTATGGCCCTTTTTGCCAGCCCCGTGCTGTCCCAGCCACACATCTACCCTACTCTCTGCCTAAACCTGCCGGACCTCCTTATAAAGGTCGCGATATCTGTCTAGGCAAGGGTACGCAACTCCTCTTTTCGGAGAGTTGCCACTCCGAAGATCTCCTGTCGTATTCTGCCGAACCGATCGCATTGTCCTAGGAAATGGAAGGACGATTCTTCGTCTATCCCGCAACCCGTACAGACGGGGTCGTTACCGACCTTCATCTTGAACAGGTGCCTTCCTAGTCCACAGTGACCCGTGAGGATCCCTGTGATTTGGCTGATCGTGGCTCGGCTTCTTTCTAGCAGCCACGCGGTTTTTGCCAAAACTATTCATCGAAGGACCAAAATTGTTTATGAGCAAACTTGTAGCTCTTGAAGTTCTCTATAAGTTTGATTTATTATGAATTTTCACAGGTATTTTGGTACGGTTACAGAGGGTGCAACTCGCCCTTTGTACCTAACCGTACCAAAACACTTACAGTACCTGTAACAATAACTGAAATTTTAACATAAATGTAACTGCCACAATAACAGTAGCTGTAACCGTAACAATAACTGTAACTATTTTAATACCTGCAGCTGTTACAATAACTGTAAATGTTACAACACCTGTAAATGTTACAGTAACTTTAAATAGTTACTTGTAACAATAAATATTAATAATATGTTAGCGTTTCAGGCCTTAAATGCCCATGGCTTCTGTTGTTTTAATTATCCTCCTCCAACCATGATAATTAACACCCTCCCAATTATGCACTTCCACACTTTTTAAGTCCTCTTTCACATTATCCAGTCTGTAACAATTACAGTTTTATAATATTGCATAAATCAACTTTAACTCTTTATAAATTGGGTCATAGTGGCTTTTCGAACGTAAAAATTATAATAATTTCAGAAAATTTATGATATAAAAAAAAGGTCAGTGATTATTTCTGAATATATAATTCTACACATATTCGCATGTTAAAAAAATATTTTTACTTGAATAATAAAACAACTTAACAATATAAAATTATGTATACTTAGTCTTGCGTGTGCATATTGTACCATTTTAATTAATTATAAAAAATACTTGTATTGGGATAAACTCCTAGTATAACCAGTGTTTTCTAAAATGTTTTAGATTTTATTTATAAAAACTTTTCGCAAAAAAAGATGAAGACCTAGAAGTGTCTCTAAAAAGTATTAAATAAAAAATACTTAAGTCGGTGCCAATTTCACCATTCCCTAAATTAATTACTAAAAATTATTTTTTTATTATTTAATTATTGTTTGCTGTAAAATTGGCACCGACTTTTTTTACTTTTTAGAGACACAAAAATTGTAGATTTTTAACGTCATCTAAGCTAAATTATAGTTGTCCTTCCCTCTCGGCAAGCTGCTGACGTCACAACGCACTAACAGTGCTATTTTAATATTACAGGTCCAGAGAATCAAGTTTACCGGCATTTAAAAGATTTTCGGTGTTCCGCAATATTTTAGTGATTCCTTAATCAAGTTATCCGGCTTATCCGAGTTATCCGATATTTCTCTAAAAATTTGGCTGGTAGTAGAACCAAATTAAGCCGTTTTTAAGTGAAATTGCGTTAAAATGATTAGATTTATCTTAATTATCGGCTTACCCGGCATTATCCGATTAAAACGGGACCACCTCATGAATGCCCTCTTTAAGTTGCAAAAAGTTTCATCAAATTCCGTTCATTCGTTCCAAAGTTATGCGGGAACAAACACGTCGAATTGGTAACCTCCTCCTTTTTGAAAGTCGGTTAAAAATATTAATGGAGAGTTTACACAGTCAGTAACATTAAACCAAGAATGTGACCAATGAAATGTCGCGTGCAAAGCAACTTAACACTACGATATTTCAAAAACACTTTGACTCGGAGACTTGAAATTTGAAACAAACATTTTGTAAGTAGTAGAAAAAATTCTTTTGAAATTTTAGGTCTCTACGTCAAAGCGTTTTTGAAATATCGTACGAACTAGGGTAAGTTTTGTAAAAACATTCTCTAGGTAGCGCCTTCGCCAAAATTGCAACTATGTAAATATTTTTAGTTATTGACGTTTTATAATAACTCATTAAAGCACTTATATATACTCTTGACTAATTTGCTGTCTTTAATGAGACAAAGAACTTTTGTTTGCGATAAGTTATTATTACTACCCTGTTGAAAATGACGGGTCTGGGCGGGTATAAATGGTGCACAAACCGTACTTAAGCGGATGAAATTCACCCGCTCAAGTACGGTTTGTGCACCATTTATACCCGCCCAGACCCGTAATTTTCAGTAGGGTAAAAACATAATCAATTAAAATTTTACGGAAATCAGTGAACCGAGTATATTATTAGGATTATTAGAATATTATAGGAAATTGCTTATGAAGTTTATAATGTAAACCGTTATTGCATTTATTTAAAAAAATAATAAATAAACGTAGCCCAATGCCTTAAGATTCGATATAAGAAAGAAACAAAATTAAAAGTTATAACTTTTGATGCAGTTAAGTGTCCCCCGCGGAGTAGAAGAAGAAATCACATAATTGCCCATATGGGAACTGTCCGCCATCTTGGATTTTGTGTTTTTGTCGATTTGCACGCGTATTTTGCATTTCTCGATAAAAAAGTTAACAAATTTGTAGAGAATTAAATTCTCTACAAATTTGTTACTTAACTTTTTCATCGAGAAATGCAAAATACGCGTGCAAATCGACAAAACCATAAATCCAAGATGGCGGACAGTTTCCATATCATATTTATGGGCAAGAATGTGACTTCTTTATCTACTCCGCGGGGGACACTTAGGGATCGTCCATAAAATACGTCACGCAAATTAACCAAAATTCATACACTTCATACCCCGTTTCTCGCGTTATTTTACATTTTGACTAACCCCTCTAACACCCCCCTATTGGGGGTAGCTAAAATATGAAATCTCTACATCCTTTAATAGAAACGAGGTAAGAAATGTATGAATTTTGGTCACTTTGATTGCCCCATTTTATGAATGACCCCTAAGTGTCCCCCGCTGAGTAGATAAAGAAATCACATTCTTGCCCATAAATATGTTACCCCCCGTTTCTCGCATTATTAAAGGATGTAGAGATTTCATATATTGGCTACCCCCCAATAGGGGGGGTATTAGGGGGGGTAGCCAAAATATAAAATCTCTACAGCCTTTAATAACGCGAGAACGGGGTATGAAATATGTGAATTTTGGTCAATTTGCGTGGCGTATTTAATGGATGACCCCTTAACTGCGTCAAAAGTTTTAACTTGTAATTTTTTTTCATGAAAAAATTTAAATGATTGGGCTAAATGAGGAAGAAGTTATACCTATTAAATGGATTTTTATGTATTTTTTACGGTATTGTAAATTTATAGCTTGTTTTATTAAATAACTTTTACAATGGTTTGGTTTATAGGTTGATTTATAAACTTGGAGTCCTAACAAAAGTTGTAAATCCTGCCACAATAAATTTCTTACCCCCACATTAGTATAAAATAAAACAACATACAGTGTTCAAGTTTACATCTAAATTATACTTGAAACCCATTGTTAGATAGAATAGAACTATCGCAGTATATTGGAACCTTAAATTATTAGATCATATCTAGACATCGGATTTTAGGGAGTCGTGATGTCATAATGCATAGCCGGGTACAATAAGTTAACAAATTCATATTAATTTTATTAAAATGTTTAATATGTTGCCAAACTATTACATTACCAAAGAAAATTATATAAATATTATGAATATCCCGTAACGTTTAATTTAAATAAAATAAAAAAAATAACAATTCTGAAAATTACGATTTAGTTGGGCTCTTTAATAATCCTAATTTAATTTTATAGTATTGTAGCATGGTGGCTGGGTATTACTTTTACCAAGTTAAAAAAAAATCTGCCTGGCCAATCATTTTTTATTCGCAATAAAAGGTAACGTGACGTTTATAACTTGTGATTAAAATGAATTTTCTATTTTTTTACTTACTTTAAAAATTTAATTGTCCTTGCTCCTAATCTCCTTTATGAGTTTTTGTATGCACACGTCTTAAAATACTAGTTTAAAAAAGAAAATTTTCTTTCCCAGGTTATTTTTTACAAAATGTGCAGTGTAAAATATTGCCGTTGAACTCTAGTTCTGGATAATCTTCAATCCCCGATTTAACCTTACGAATATTTTATTAAGGGATTTAACTAATGAAATCAACGGTGACAAATGAATATTAAATTAGGCCCAATAGGTATATTAAAAACGAAAAAGTTAGAGCAAAAAAAAGAAATTAATTCGCATTGCTAAGATAAGTCAAACGAAATGACTCAGTTTACTTGTAATAAAAACCTTGTTTCCGTATGCGCGTGATTCTAACCAATAAAATAACGTACATGGTACACGCAAGTTTAGAGCTTTTAGATCTCTGCAGAGTACATGTTTATAACGAGTGTTCACCTTTCAGTCACCTCTTTACAAATGAATAAAACACAAAAAGATTTCGTCGGTATACCGACGGTATTCAAACTATAGTTTGTTTTTTCTACAAACACTATATGTTGTAGTTGTGTAATTTTGTATTTTATTTATATTTTATTTATAATATCATATGAAAAACAAAAGATTTGAGTAAAAATAGTAATTTCGAAGAATTTTTTAAAAAGATTTTTCACAAGTTGTAAACGTCACGTGAGCTGTTATTTCGAATACAAAAGTATTGGCCAAGCATTTTTTTTAACTTGATAAAAGTAATACCCAGCCACCATGTTACAATACTATTAAATAAAATTTGGATTATTTAAAGGTCAGCTAAATCATAATTTTCGGATCTGTTACGTTTTTTTTATTTTCCTTTACTTAAATAAAAACGTATGGATTTTCATAATATTTATATACTTTTCTTTGTAAAAGTAGTATTTTGATAGCTTATAAAACATTTTTGTAAAATTATTAATTTGTTGTACCCGGCTATGGATTTTGACGTCACGACTCGCTAAAATCCGATCTCTAATCATATCTTATAGAATGATTAATTTTCGGTAAAAAAGCAATTGCTCGGTAAATTGGAGAGTCTGTCCGACAGTGACTACGTTTACACGTAGCGCTAACTACCGGTATTTATAAATTCCGACAGCAGTCTGTCTCTTTCTGTAGAGTTGTTTTAAAAAAAGAGAGAATGATAGAGAAGTTATAAATACCGGTAGTTAGCGCTATGTGCATTTTGTGGGATCATTCCGCTGTTTGAATGGTTTTGACGGAATATAAAAAGCGACAAAACGCCCGTTTGGTTCACCAAATGAAAAGTTTGGACAGAATGGAATTGTGTAAACGAGAAAATGGCAACATTGTTTAAACCATTCAATCCAGTGACAAATGTTTCACCGGCAAAACGCAATATATACAGACTTGTAAATTTTAAAACATTTAATCTCAAATAGTTATTTTTGTATAAAGAGCGTAAAATGACCGATTTCTGCCCTATATTAAAAAAAAACAATGTTTTAGCCACTTTCAAAGGGGCTTAGCTCCCTTACAACGCATTTTTAGACCTATGTTTATAGGAACTTTTTTTCATATTTTCCTATGTAGAATCAACCCTTAAAATTAATGACATCATTTACTGAACATACTGTATAAGTTTAACCTCTTCGGGGACGAACCTTTTGTTTAAATTAATTTAGTAGCAGTAGTTAAAAATGCTTATTATTGTCCAAACAAGTAAATATCTGAAGATGTGCGAATCTTGGCCGTTGGATGTTGCCTGTGATTGGAAACAAAGCAAAGGGCAACAGCTATAGCCACTGAGCGTTAATCAATTCGGTGAATTTCATTTTGCGGAATTTATTTTTAACTGTACACATATGTGCCTATGTCCCTGAAGAAGTTAAAGTTATTAAAAAATCTCTATATATTATTCAAAGAATTTTTACCTCAAGAAGTAATTTCAGACCAATGTTTATGAAGGTGTCATCTTTTTGTTTGTTTATTTACTAACAGAAACGCGATACAGCTTTGTGGTGTAAAATGTAGTAGCGATGTTGAGTAGTTTCCACCTTATCATGAATTCAAATCATTATACTTAAATTAAAAATGTAAAAATCTTTATTGTGTATACTATAATTATGTTTAATAATATAGTGTATTTAAATCTATTAAAATTAAACTACTAGTTCATATAAAACTCATACAGAACTAATGTTTCTTAAAATTTACAATAAAATATCCAAAGTATATGTTTCCAATCGGCAACACTGTACCACTGTCAGTCATTTTACGACATTAGACTGTAAGTTTACACATTCATTCTCTCTCTTTACGCGTACTGTGTAAACAATAGTCACTCCGCACCAGCCCCTCACCATAGTTGGTTCACGCTTCAAACTAAGCATACGGTAGGTTTCATCATGTTCCTTCTTGAGGTAAAAGTTCTTTGATATTAATAGTAAAGACTCTAATAATAGTTTTCGTGTATCCATATCTGATCAATAAAAAATATATTGTATAATTCTAAAAAATATAATAGGAAATGATTTTTGCACTTCAAACAAGATCAGTATCAGTCTTTTGTTGAGTTAAGCCGAAGTTATTGTTTGTTAGCAAAACTACTTAAAAACTACTTTAAATGTAAATTCCTTTACGTGTATGTGCAGACATTTCAATGTCGACCTAACCGTTTCCTATCTAAAATCTAAGAGATTACTGTTTCCAATTTTCATCGGTCTGTCGCACATAAGTATTATTTAAGTTAAATTGGAGTCAAAATTACTTTTTTTGCTATACCGGGTGTTTCAGGAAGGTGGTTCGCCCCCTTAACCTTTTTTATTTATTTAGGTAGTATCGTGAAATTTGCAGAAGCTTAAATATGTATAAATTAGGATTTTTTAATATAGTTATAGCTCTTATCAATAACATATTCTGTGCACATCACCATTTTTTGGGTTATCAACCACCGGCAGATTAGCCGGATGACAGAAAAAAAAAATATTTGAGTAAATCTATTTAAAGTAAAGGATAGCAATATTTAGAATGAACTTGAGGCTTAGGTCCTGAGCCTCAGGTCCTGACCAAACGATTTCAATTATTTACTCGACCTAGACAATGGACATCTTAAGTATATTGAGATATTTAGAATTAAACTTTTTTATACATATAATTCGTATAGCTCAGTCTGTTCGAATATAGATTGGAAAGTCTTGGGTCCTAATCCCAGTCGAGGATCAACTTTTTCTGAAATTCAATTTACACTGGCGAATAAAAAAATAGATTCAATTACAGTAACCAGACCATTAATATTTTTCTTACGTATTTTTGAGCGCTGAAAACGAATTTGATAATGAAAAAGCTTGCTCACCCCCAAATTATCTCTCTCCCGTTTTATGTAAAAGTGAGTTTATTTAGATTTGGCTGAATTTTGGATATGGTATACTTATTGATTTTCTGATCCAGAATGTTTGAGGGCACAACTCCCAAAATTCAATAGTTCACGTGCTAGAGAACTTTGAAGATCTCGACTAGCTCGTCGTGTTTTTTGCAGTTTTTTGAAAAAGTCATGGGGTCACCGAGTCTGTTTTATATCAAATTCGTTTTCAGCGCACAAAAATACCTGAGAAAAATATAGTCTTGTTAAAACAAATTGACTTTATTTTGTTGTGGGCCTGTATTATTATATTATTCACAGCGCCTGTGCTAGAATAATATCTATTATACGGTAGTTTAGACTTTACAAAAAAAATCAAAAATCGTCCTAGACAAAAAATTCTTGGATATAAATTTGTTTCTTGAAAAAATAAGCTTTTTAACTTTTTTTTTGAAATGTCCGTCTGTCCGTATGATGTCACGTTTTTGAGGAAACCATAACTCAAGAACGAATAATCCGATCGACTTGAAATTTTTAGGAAAAAAAAAAGTTCTACGAGGGTAAGATCCATATTGTTTTTGAAAGTAATTTCCCTAAAAACAAAAAAGTTATGGGGGGTTAAACTTTTAAAAAAATTGAAATAAGCTAAAAGAAAATGCTAATTTTTTGTTTTTCGCATAAAGAAAATTTATTTTTTTATTTTTTTTTCAATAATTTTTCGTTTTTCAAAAAATATTTTGTATGTAATTTTTATTGTTATTTTTTTTTGCAAATTATTTTTTTTTTTAATATTTGGGAAAATGCAATAAACCATTTACTGTGAATAATATATAATGGAATGCGTAGTATTACATATCTTCACGGCTTGTTATTCCCCTACGCCGAGAATTTTCTTTCAAATTCAAATTATTCGGTTTAAAATTATGCTGCAAAATAACCAAATTCTGTGCCACTCCTCACATTTTCCATGCATAGCCATCTATAGAAAATTTATTTACGTGACGTTCATCTAGATTAAAAGTAAAAGTTATTAGGTAATACCTAATAAGTTTAGATAATTTTACCTATCTATGATTACTTTTCCTGTTAAATATAATTAAAATTTATATTTATATACATTAAAATTTTAGCATGTATGTATATTAGGGTGGAAAGAATTTTTTTTAATAAAGGCAACTTTTGGTACATAGTGGTATATGATTGGGCGAAAAAAATTTTTGCTCCACCCTAATGTATACAGCCTGTTCCAGAACTCGCTTACCGAAATTTAAGAGGTGATTCTACATCCAAAAATATGAAAAAAAGTTTCTATAAAGGTTGGTCCGGAAATGAGCCCTAAGGGAGCTACGGCCCTTCGAAGATGATTTATTGAATGGGGAACAAAAAAAAGCACCAATAAAATTTTAATGCTGCAGGGTGATTCTTCATTTAAAACTGAGCAAAAAAGTATTATACACCAAAACACCTAAATTTAATATTAAAGGAGTAATAGCCTTTTAAAAAGTAACGTTTTTGGTGGCACAAAATGTTACTTCCTCTTAATTGCATTTTTTTTTTGATAACTGTTGCTCCTACAGTGTTACACTATATGATATTTTATATGTATTTTTACTCTAGAAATCTATATCTTTTACAACAAATCCAAAAAACATACACATAGAAAAGTTTGGGGCAAAAATGTTTTAAGCCTCATATATTTTGTCCGTCTGGGCACGCCTCTGGATAAATTAAAAAAATAAATTAACATAAACTTATTGCCCTTATTAATACTAGTATACATGCAAAAGCTCGCCGCTCTAGCTTAAACGGTACCCGAGTTATTAATTAAAAACCTTATTTTTATTACAATTTTAAAGGGCCCTAGATCCCTTAGAGATCATTTCCGGACCAACCTTTATAGGAACTTTTTTTATATTTTTGGATCTAGAACACCTCTTAAATTTTGGCATGCCAGTTATGGATCACCCTGTATATTAAATTTGGGTGTACACACATCTCTACTCATCACATCTCTACTCACACCGATCTCTACTCATACACAACTCTACTCAAACACATCTCTACTCACACATGTCTCTACTTCCTGTGTTAAAATACAGGAGAAGAGTCTCCGTACGCAGGATTTAAGTTATTTGCTTAAAAAATTATCACTTAATTTTAAATATTAAAAAAATATCAGCTTGTCAGCTAGAACCAAACTAATTAAAATAAAAATGTGGGGTGATGCATATAAACTGATCGAAAAAAGTTAAGGATATTGTGGTACTTTCTCTGGGAAAAAAAAAAGTTTAGGAAAAAATGATAAAATGTCCATATGTCTAATCATTTCTAAAAAACAAGTAAATTTAATCAATTCAAAAATATTTATATTCGGGATTTAACAATATGTTTTTCTTAATGTAACAAAAGAGAAATTATTTTTAAAAACTGAAAATTTATTATTAGCGAGTAATTCTACCTCTGTTGGCTATAACCGCTTCAACTCGCCGAGCCATACTTAAAATGAAGCGATTTAAATAATTTTGGTCCAAGAAATCCCATAAATCCGGAAAAACTTTCTAGTTTCCTTACGTCATGAAAATATGGCTGACGAATTATTACTGCTCCAATAAGCATGTTCCAGACATGTTCAATACAAAGATAATGGGACAGCAGCGGGCCATTTTTTGTTTTTTCGATTATTTTTCTCAGAGAAACCAAAATATCCTTAACTTTTTTCGATCATTTTAATAGAACGAGCAACCAGCAGAAGTTGGTTGGGCCGGAACTTATGCATCGTACCTCGTAAACGTTTTTGTCTAACTTTGAATTATTTGAAAGGTAGGGTAAAACCAATTACACAGTAGGTACTCATTATATGGATAGTTTCTGTAATAATTATTTTTTTGTTTTGAAATATTGTTTTGATTTCAAATGATTGATTATAGTTTTTCCCGAGGTTTTTCCTTAATTAAATAGAGAAGTCGTCGGAAAAATGATAAATAGCTTTGATTTTTCCACTACCAATTAATCATAATCATTTATTATTTGTTGTAAAGTATACTTTACATAAAGCATTATTTACATCGGCACTTAGTGCTACTAAGAGTGCCGATGTGTTGAAATCTTCGCCGAAAAGTCAAAATCTTTGACCACGTTTTTTTTTCACATTTCTCGACGTTTTAGATCATTCTGAGTCGAAATAAGTTAAAAAAAATTTTGCGTCCGTCTGTCTGTCTGTTTGTCTGTCTGTCTGTCTGGGTGTAAACTCTCTAATTCCATTTCTACATGAGATATCGACCTGCGGTCTTTTGAATATTGTTTCTTATCGTATTCCGAAGAGCTGATTAGATTTTGGAGGTAAACGATTGGGGGTAAGGGGGTAAAAATAGGGTAAAACTCCTATTTTTAGCGGTTTTTGTTTATAGTTAAGGCAATTATTATTGTATTTGGTTAATTTAGGACTTCTATAAAAGATAATTTTAAATTGGTCAAAAAATGTTATAAACAACGTTTTCCTAAAACGCATTGTTCGAGATATTGGCGTTTAAAGCACTAAAAGGTTTTTTTTTAGCATATCTCACATATTTATAACCCGATTTCAAAAAATTATATTTTAAATAAAAACTCTTTTTAAGCCCTATAAAAAATGTTATATACAGTTTTTTCTAGAATATAATGTTTTAAGGACACAGAATTTAAAATCAAACAAAACACCTAGTTTGAAATTTGCAAACTAGATGGCTCTAGTGTACAATAGTGCCGATGTTTTGACAGGGTGCTTGCAACGTTTTATCTAGTTTTTGAAATATAATAATAAGCTATTAAGTATTAACGCACAAAAAAGAAAACAATAGCTTATTTATATAAACAACACAAACCTGCAAGAAATTTTCTTTTTGCGAGTTTTTACTTTTTATTCTATTTTTTTTTTCTGATTACATCAAAATTTTCCAAGGCTGTGCAAAATGGGTAGAGTAATAAAAAAGGGACAACAACCTCAATTTTGTCATACGGCCATTTTTGACTCTGCTATTATAGCATGCTATTATAGCTAGAATATCTTATTGAAAATTGAGTGGTCCAATTTTTTTAAATGCGTCATTTTGCTAAAATTTGGTATAAAAGTATGTTTACTCAAGTTTTCTAAATTCAGATTTTTAACTAAAAATGGTGTATTTTTTTTTTCATTGTTGTCAAATTTAAATGAAATTAGGAATCAGCCATTTTGAATTTTTATTTTCAATAATGCATTTAGTTTTAGCAACCTTAAAAAACCCTTAATGCTATTTTTTACCAAAATTTATAAATTTTTTCTACCATATGGGATGCGCCATTTAAAATTTCTAATAATGGGTTTCGTTTCAGCAACCTTAAGGGGTTGTTCTGGTTTTTGGTTTCGATCTGTTTTTGCTTTTTTATACTTTTTAATATTTGCAGAATACGCTCCTAAAATATTTTGACAAAATTCGCCTTCTTTAAAAAGTTATACGTATACATTCAACTTTAAAACATACATATACTTTAAAACATAAAAAAAAACTTTAACAAAATGCCATTTTTCTAAACAATTCCAGCGATTAAAAAAAAACTGTTTAACATATTGACTTAAATCTTTCTACAACTTGTTGAAAATCGTTTTTTTTTTTCAAAAGCTTGTTATATGTATTTTATCTCCCTTTTTTGAAATGTTTACCAATGTCGACATTAGCGAACGTAATTTTTAATAATACTGATTTTGATTCTTTTAAAAATTTCGATCAGAAATTCATGGAGCAAAACTATTACATATGTTAACATAAAATTAAGTATTTTTGGAGATAATATTATTCATACTTGTAGTACATAAAGTTTGAATAGTTTGGTTCGTGTTAAAAGTTTCAAGCAAATATTTGGAAATATATAACGACTGAGGCAGCCAAAACTAATTAAATGATAAGACAGTGAATTATTCTTAACTACTAAAGCTCAAGTTTAGTTAACAAGAGATTGTATCCCCTTTCGCTTCCGTTTGTAAACAATATGATTTTTTAAAACTAGCTTTAATTAATTATTTTAATTTTAATATGATATAATTACCCCTATTACCCCCTAAATCGGCTACTGTTTTTGATTCTATTTTCTGAAATAACTGCCATTTTTTCCCTTACAATGGAATTTTCTGCAAATATTATTAAATTAATAATTTGTATTGGTGTTTTTTTGCAAGCCACAAATAATAAGTTTTATTACTTTTAAGTACCTATACAGATTTTAAAAATAAACTTCATTTATCACACAATGGAGTACTACTTTTATAAATATTGAATTTAAAATTAAAAGTTTTTTTTTAAAGAAGTTTTGCAAAAAAAATCTTTCTGACCCC
>OY294045.1:11867099-11892994 GCA_958510825.1 Brachypterus glaber
ACACTTTCCAGCCAATCAAATAAATACTGTATTTGTTTTTTCATACAACAAATACAGTATTTATTTGGTTGGCCGGAAAGTGTAGCACTGAGCGGCACGAACGAACATAGCTAATGCGAATCTGTAGAATAAGATAATTCTACTAAAATTTAGATGGCGCCAGTAATTTCTTTAATAAAAATAATTTAGTTACACTTTTCGCCCGGCCAAGTAAATATTGTATTTGTTCAACAAAGAACAAATACAGAATTTGTTTGGTTGGGTGGAAGTGGGAGTGTATGTATGTCTTCTATCCTTTTTGGGTAGAACTTTTGTCCCTGTCTAATCTAACGGGAGAAATCGCCATTTGACTTGACTATTAATTTTGTTCCAGGTGGTGTTAAACATGAAGTTCTTTGGAGGACATTAGACCGATTGCCTCACACTCGACTGGGGCGCCTCCGCGACTGCAATACACACGAGGCGCTAGCCGAGCTGTGCGACGATTATTCGCTCATCGACAACGAGTACTTTTTCGATCGACATCCGAAATCTTTTAGTTCTATTTTGAATTTTTTTCGAACGGGTAAACTTCATTTAGTGGACGAAATGTGTGTGCTCGCTTTTAGTGACGATCTGGAGTATTGGGGTTAGTAGTTGAGTTCGGTAAAAAAATGAATCATTTCTGCAATAATTGCGATCAGACTTTTTGCTTTTTTACATCTTAGTGCTACTAAGAGTGCCGATGTATGGAAATCTTCGCCGAAAAGTCAAAATCTTTGACCACGTTTTTTTTTTTCACATTTCTCGACGTTTTAGACCATTCTGAGCGAAATCAGTAAAAAAATTTTTGCGTCCGTCTGTCTGTCTGTCTGTCTGTCTGGGTGTAAACTCTCTAACTCCATTTCTACATGAGATATCGACTTGCGGTTTTTTGCATATTGTTTTTTATCGTATTCCGAAGAGCTGATTAGTTGGGGTAGTTTTCGTGAAAATTGTTATATTGGGGTTTTTGAGATTGTTGAAAGTGAATCTGATTATAAAAAATTCTAACTTTACCCCTAAAGGGGCAGAGGGTAGTTTTCGTGAAAATTGGTATATTAAGGTTTTTATGGTTGCTGAAAGTGAATCTGATAATAAAAAATCAATTTAACGGCGGGGGTGAAAAATGGGAAAGCTCTTTTACTGGGCAGTGTATTTTTTTTTAATTCGTGTCTTTCCCTAATTTTTCCATTTAGTATGAAATTCCCTGATATTCCTTGACTTTCCTGATTTTTTGAGAATGTGGCCACCCTGCTTTTACAAAGTTGCATATACCCTATTTTTTTAATCTTAATATCTCGGTTCAAAGAGCTTTAATTTTAAAGTAGGGACACCGTTTTAATATATCTATCCCCTTTTTCTTTTTTTATTTTCAATCAAAAATCCTATTTAAATTAAATACAATTGTTTGGAGCTATGTTTAAAAAATACTCAGGTACCTATCAGTTAATATGATGATAGGTCAATTGAATAAATAGATAGAGTATTAGTAAGTACTTTTAGGGGCTTTCCAGTACTTCTAAGTACTTTTAAATAATTTTGGGTACTTTTAATATACTTTTAGGTACTAAGTATTACCAAGTAGGTACTACAAAGTACTACTAAGTACTTTGTAGTACTACCAAGTACCAGCAAGCACCTACTACTAAGTACTACTAGGTAGTATTAAGTACTCTGAAGTATTACTAAATATTTGATCGCAATAATGCAGAATTAAACCTTAATTTTTTGCACTAAAATTGAATTGTGTCTTAAAAATGACAATAGGGGTAGACGAGTTATATCTAGAATCGTGTTGCCAACACAAATATCATCAACGAAAAGAACACGTCCACGAGGAGATGAGAAAAGAGGCAGAGTCGCTTCGGCAACGGGACGAGGAGGAATTCGGGGAGGACAAGTGTTCTCAATATCAAAAATGGCTGTGGGACATGCTGGAAAAACCGACAACGTCAATTGCTGCCAGGGTAAGTCATTTGGATTATATCCAATGTAGGATTTGCTTTTAGGTAGGCTCGTTGCCACATTTTAAAATAATGACACCAACAATTTTTTTCAAAAAGAAACTACTCCAAATAAAAAAGAATCGGTCATTTGAAATGTGGCAGTAAAGCTGGTTAATAACCGGTTATTATGGATACTCTTTCAAACAATGATTTGATACTAAATTTAAAAATGAAATTTAATGTTCAATTTTTAAACACTAAATAAAGGTCCGTTTACACCAGAAATTGAAGCACAAAGGACTTTCTACTTGTTGTGTAAACTCAGATGTTCAGGCTTAAAAATCTGTCAATATATAACAAAGGATACCTATGTTTCACAGAGCAACTCTTTTTTTTATTCAATAATAAATTATACAGGGTGTCCAATTAAAATTCAACCTAAACCCAACCAGGTATATATTATTTGAAACTAGCCCTTATTTGCTTACTTATAAGATTAGAAATACAAATTTAAAGGTGCTGTAGCAGCTGCAGTATGCTGTACCATTTAAAACATAACCCTGTATAATAGGGTGGGTCAAAAAAACCGACTATTTTTTTTTACATTATATTCTGAAAAATCGGTTGCTAGACACCTCTAGAAAATTCTCACCAAATATGAGCTCTTAATTTTGATAAAAAGGTTCTCCGCTTTACAATTTTCCGTTTTTTCCTCAGTATTAGAAACAAAAATTCATATCTCTTTGACAACTGTTCGTTAGAAACGAGACAAATAGTTTAAAACATTTCTCTTTTCATAGGAACTCAAATTTGTATAAATTTTCGTGAAACTCATAAATTAAATTGAAATTTTTCGAATAATTCATCAAAAACTATTAAAATTAGTAAGCATTGAAGTGTGACGATGAATATCTTTTAAACGCTTAATTTAATCGACAAATCATAAGAGACCATTTTTGTAGAGCAGTTAATTTCCTACAAAAATATAAATTGCGTAATTCATAACAATTTTTTGTAAGCGAGTTATAAAATTCATAAGCAAAACAGAAATGTCTCTTAAAATAATCAAACTTTAACCTTTGATATCTTTTAAACTGTGAGGTTACGAAAAAATTGTAAGAGATCTTTTTTGTAGAGCGTTCGATTTCCTACAAGAATATGAGGAGGATACTTTTTAACGAACAGTTGTCAAAGAGATATGAATTTTTGTTTCTAATACTGAGGAAAAAATGGAAAATTGTAAAGCGGAGAACCGTTTTATCAAAATTAAGAGCTCATATTTGGTGAGAATTTTGTAGAGGTGTCTAGCAACCGATTTTTCAGAGTATAAAGTAAAAAAAAATGGTCGGTTTTTTTGACCCACCCTACTGTATAATGTGTGTATAATTCATTTTAAATAATAACACTGATTTCCGCCATGTGAACGGACCTTTACTTGCAGTATCCGGTTCCGGTTTTCGGTTTGTCTGTGGGTCAGAAAGAAAATATCACTAACTGCAACACATGAGAATTTATTACCCGTTTATCCTTATTTATGTGTTTCTTTGATCATAAATTATCCGCTTCCTTCGAAATTATTTTTACTTTTTGATGATATTATTTCGTTTTGAATATATTTTCGTCTAGTCGATAAATAAACTTTTGTGCTAAACTAAAAATATTACCTTAATAAAAATATATATATATATATATATATATATATATATATATATAAGTAAAAACATAGCTACAAAAATGACACAGGACCACAATTATTTCTTTTTCGGTTGCAGTGGATCAGAATGGTTTTCTAGGTGTATTTTTGGTCGCTGAACACGAATCGGTCATCCGTTTTGGCCCATCACGTCAGGTTTTTTTTTTAAACGAAAAACCAACAATTCGTCTGCTTAGAGTGTTAACCTGCTAACTCTACTTTTGGACGAATTGTCGTTTTTGATACCGTTCAAAAGAGGGCACTTAGTTACACCATCTGCAAAAAACAGGCGACTCTAACGTTTTCCCAAATATAACTTTTTCCATGATGCTAGTCGAAAAGCTGCTATCTCCGCCAACTTCCAGCGATTATTGCAAAGGTTTTTATTTTTAAAATGATTGCTTTTTGATTTTGAAGACAGTATTTTGTACTATCATTTTCTAAAATAAAAACCTTTGCAATAATTGCTTTATTTTTTGAAAAAACTTTACCCTAAAACCTGCCAACTCCTTGATGGAGATTTGTCTCAAAGGTAGAAAACCTGTGATCTCCTTTTTAATTCAATAAAAATCAAGCTCAAATTAATTTTTTTATAGTTCATAGTTGTTAAAACCTCCAAAACACGCTAATAAAGAAACGGCATTTTTTCATTTTGTTATACAATAATTATAGAAATAATTATAAGGTATTTTTCTATTTTGCGACTCTTATAAGCTCATAATCACACGCATTTTGCGTGTTCTTATAGGCCCATAAGAGGTCTCTACTTTTTTTTCGTTTGGGTTGGCAAAAGACAAAAGTCTATCTTTTGCCGTGCAATTGTAAACGTCGGTTTAAAGGTTAATTTTCTACAAAATTTTGTGTTTAGGTTATGTTTTACCGTGTTAAAATTGTGGCTTGGTTACTTGCAGTGGAAAAGAGAAGAAATGACTATAAAATATATGAAAATAATATTCGTTCTTAGAATTTTAAACATGGCGAAAACTGTAATGCCAATTCAAAACAAAAATCCCCAAATCGGTCATCAATTTAAATGTAAGTTTTTTAAAATTTTAAAGCAAAATAGAAAAATTGTATAAAGCACTCGTTTCATAACACGTTTTTAGCGCACTAGTACTTTAGAAAACTCACCGCAAGCGGCTCGTTTTCTAAACTTATACTCGTGCGCTAAAAACGTATATTATGAAACTAGTACTTTAATATCCTGTTTTCGTCTCCTGTAAAGTTTGGTCAAAAGGAGTTAGCGGGTTAACACTCTAAGCCGACGAATTTTTTCTTTTTCAAAATTTTTATTTCTCTCATATTTTCCAAAATATTAATCTGAAGGTATTATGTGCCTATATTTTTAAAATCGTCTCGTCTATCTACGTGATTTTTTTGAAAAAATTTCAAGCGATGACCGAAATTTGACGATTTTGACAGTATCTCAGATTTAAAAATAAAATTATGTCGATAGATCTCGACGCGCTGATTCCAAAAATATAAGCATATAATACCTTTAGATTAATGTTTTGAAAAAAATGAGCGAAAATAAAATAAAAAAAGAATGGTTTTTGATATATAAAAAAAAATCTGACGTGATGGGCCACTGCAACCGCAAACAAATTGTGGTATTGTGTTATCAGAGTTTTATATATGCATTTTAATCCTTTTTCAGGATATTTTTTATTATCATTAAAGTAAATATAATAAGGTTAAAATTTACAGTACTTATAGCTAAATAATAATTATCGCACATTTTTATTTTATCGCAATAATTTAAAATTAAAACTTTAAATTATTTACTTTGTATTATTGATTTTACGGATATAAAATCCAGCATGAAACCGGATACTGGATATCTAGTATATTTTTTAGACTTTTCTTGTTATTGTGTTATTTTTACTGTAAACGTCTATAACTAAAGGTGTTTGGGGTTACCTAAAATACCATAAAGTATCTTTTACCACTCAGCAAAATTAGAGCCATATTGCTGCAATTTTGCTGCGAAAGAGTGGTAAGTGATACTTTGTAGCTACGGTATTACTTGCGAGGGTAACAAATTCTCAGTGTAGTATAATATCCGGTAGTAAAGCACCGCTACCGGATATTCGGAAAACGTGCTGGTATTGTCGGTTCTGCGGCATTGCAAATATCCATGATATCACTAATTTTTATTATATGCTTTCTACAATATTTTATTAATAATTTTTTGAGGGTTATAATGCATTGTAAATTTTTTGAATGTGTGTGAAATATGTTTTTTTTTGTAAAGCTTACATATTTATAAAACTATACCAATTTGTATGTATAAACGGATTTAAAATAATCCTAAGTGTTAGGTATATTTATATACATTTAAGCTTTTTATGTACACAAAAAGTAGGATTTGTAGATTTGTAGATAACATTCATCTTAGTCCAGTCAAAAATGTAAATTGCAATAAATGTACACGGACTGATATTTTAAAGGGTAGCAGCACACTCCTGTTAGTTTTTCACCGAGTGATTTGCTTAAGGGTGCATATTAAGCAACTCACCCTAAAATTAGAGACAGCGGACAAAAAAAAAAAATCTCGTTATTTGACTGGACTATTTTCTTTTGCACTGACAATAACACTGAATGCCGTTAATGGTTAATCATGCATGCACGCAGATACTATCTAATATATTTTTTTACAGTCTAGAATTAACATTTAAATGCTAATATTTGTATTAGCAAACAGTAAAGGCATATAATTAACCGGATTTGCAGATTTTCGATTTGTCTGAATTGAATAAGCATATATAAATATAAAGTGTGGGGAAGTTAATAACCTATAAATTGGCACTTATTCTGAAAAAGCTACATTTATAGCATTTTTACTCATTAAAAAAAAATAGTAAATTATGAATAGCACTCTTAATATTAAGTCATTATTAAGCGTGATATTCATAGTTAATCCTTATAGTTTAAATCTCCGTGATCTTGAAAATTTCATCCTTAACGAAACAATATATATTTTTATTCGATTGATTCTAAAAGAGACACTTTATGTTCATGTTTTACGGGCGAAAAGTTGAGCTTTGTGGCCCTAGGGCCAAAAAGTTTTTTTCGCCCGCTAACTAAAACTCGTTATTTTTAAGCTATTTAAAAGAAGATGATTTACCTTTACTGTAATATTTATAAAGAAATATGGCCTTTAGGTTACTTTTGGTCTTGAACTAACTGTTCTTTTTGACCAGATATAGTTATTATAATCATTTCATGCAAAATAAAAATTTCTTCTATAACATAACCTCAAAATATTTGTTAACTAATTAATCTGTATTCATCCACTAAAATAAATTAAAAACAAAAATTTTCAATTGTAAAATCAATTTAAATATTTATAATATTCATAAAACGGTTCAGAAGTATAAATATTTTCATAACAGACACATTTTAATAGAAATTAATCACCAAGCTATAGCTTTTTTAATTTAAAAATGAAACCGCACGCAAAAGAAACGATTCAATTCTTTTTTCAGCGATTTGATTGGATATCAATTTGCCATGGATAACTAGATAAGTAATAAGACAGTAAAAAGAAATACTTTTTGCAATTTAAAATTAAGTATATTTTAACAATTTATTATAATTAGTAACAATCGAATAAAAAATATTGTGTAATACACGGGCAAAAAGTTAAATTTCGATTTCGTGGGTTTATTACTCTCAGGCCGGCCCTTCGGCCGGCCCTCGGCTTCTAAAAAACTACTCAATCGAAAAACTTAGCTTTTTGCCCTTGTATTATAAATAACTATATTGTATGCAAAACTGGAAAATAGAATAATATTAACTTCCCCATTCTGACGTTTCATTTGTTAATTTCTAAAAAAAACAAAAAAAATTATAGATATTATAAAATTAGTTTGTAACTTGAGCTTTTAGTGCACGCGCCAGCGGATTAAAAAAAAATTAAGTGCACTAAAAGCCAGTCGCAAACTAAATTCACATACTATTTTATCTACGTTCTACAGCCCAAAGTTTCAAAAAATTTAAAATGGAAATGTTTTCACTGAAATTTACTTGACACTAGAAAAAAGTACTGCGAAAATGGAACACAAAATTATTCGCGAATTCGGATTTCATAATATCTTCAGAAAGCACTAGTGTTGTAATGTGAAAATCGATAAACCCAAATACTAAGTAGAACATAGATAAACGTAGTTGATAAAGAAAATATATAAATATAAAAAACGTGAAAACTGCTTAGAAAAAGTTCGTGTTAAGCAGTGAATATGATACACTAGTGTATCATGCAGAGGGTACACTGTAGTAAATACATGCAAATATGGTAAAAGGTTGCTTTAAAAAAATTCAGTATTTGAAATAAATATAATATTTAAATAAAAAAATATATATGTTAAAAAAGTTTGTAATCTACAAGTTGTAGATCATAATCATTTAAAGTAAAAATATATCTGAATATTTAAATTTGTTCTTAAAAATGATATAAATACACATTTGTTTAAACTTTCGAAGAAGCTATCATCTACAATTCGTCAAGTTAGAGTGAAAAGGTTGTATGTGCACAAACAAAATCACGTCTTGAGAAAATCAAAAAATAAACATTTACTGTTCTTACATAAAATAAAAAGTCTTTTTTGAAGATATGCATTTCATCTTTTTATCGAGATTTTATACAGGGTGATCCATAACTGGCATGCCAAAATTTAAGAGGTGATTCTAGATCCAAAAATATAAAAAAAGTTCCTATAAAGGTTGGTCCGGAAATGAGCCCTAAGGGATCTAGGGCCCTTTAAAATTGTAATAAAAATTAGGTTTTTAATTAATAACTCGGGTACCGTTTAAGCTAGAGCGGCGAGCTTTTGCATGTATACTAGTATTAATAAGGGCAATAAGTTTATGTTAATTTATTTTTTTAATTTATCCAGAGGCGTGCCCAGACGGACAAAATATATGAGGCTTAAAACATTTTTGCCCCAAACTTTTCTATGTGTATGTTTTTTGGATTTGTTGTAAAAAATATAGATTTCTAGAGTAAAAATACATATAAAATATCATATAGTGTAACACTGTAGGAGCAACCGTTATCAAAAAAAAATGCAATTAAGAGGAAGTAACATTTTGTGCCACCAAAAACGTTACTTTTTAAAAGGCTATTACTCCTTTAATATTAAATTTAGGTGTTTTGGTGTATAATACTTTTTTGCTCAGTTTTAAATGAAGAATCACCCTGCAGCATTAAAATTTTATTGGTGCTTTTTTTTGTTCCCCATTCAATACGTCATCTTCGAAGGGCCGTAGCTCCCTTAGGGCTCATTTCCGGACCAACCTTTATAGAAACTTTTTTTCATATTTTTGGATGTAGAATCACCTCTTAAATTTTGGCATGCCAGTTATGGATCACCCTGTATAAACTTTTTAGGTATATCTTATTCTGTTTTCATCGAAAAGTCTTAAAATTCATACTTATTTCTCAGGTTAAATAAATATTAAACCTCACATACAACTCTGTCACTTCATTGAAAATATTTTTTTAAAAGCACATACAGCTTAGTAATTTTGCAATAATATTGTTAAATAGAAGCACATCGGTGCTTATATGATTCAATATATACATATTAAATATATATTGAATATATCTTAGTGTTTTTAAACCCCTATTTTTATATTTCTTGATGTTTTTTGGGAAGAGATTTAAATTGATACTCAAACTATTTTTTTAAACTCGTGACGTTTCGAGGGTAGTTTCCCTCATCCTCAGACCTTTAATATAAAAGAAAAAACAATGTTAAAACTATATAAAATCAAGTTATTGTATATTATATGGTTAAACCATTTTTTTTTCGTGTTAACCAAAAATAACTATAAACTACTTACAAAAATTTAAACTCAGTTTGAATATACGTTAGAGACATACAATATATACACAATATAATAAATAAAACATTACTAAGGACTACACAATACTTTTACAATTATTACACAAACGTATCAGCTGACAGACAATTAAAAAAATACTTTTTCTTCTACTGCGGATACAGATATTTTTTAGATAAATTCCTTGGACAGGTAGATTTTTTTTTTGTGAGCGGAACTTCTTTTGATTTTATTCAAATGAATTATTACCTTCTGCCGTCAAGGTGCGCTAACTTTTAAATTTAAATAGGACCACATTTTGATTCTGATTTCAACATTCTCATTCTCAAGTTATTAGATTTTTATATATATTTATATATAGGTAAATTGATCATAAAAGTATTAAAATCTGAAAGATAACAAACAATATGTAAAAGAAAATCAGTAACGAAATGACATTAATATAACTTTATATAAGAAAATTCCAAGTTAAATCAAACTTAAAAATATTAAAATCTCAAAAATGACAAAAAATGGCGCATACAACCTTGTAACTTTAACCTGGGTATGTCAAATGAAATTTTTAAGGACTGTTTTTACCCTTTAGCCTGCAGAATAATTGTGTAACTGTGAAAACATCTGAATGTAATAAATTTTATGTGTTTGGGTCTATTTTTATTTAATAAAACCAGTGGACAGTTATTGCAGATAATTGTTTCTTCGATTTTATGTGAAATTAAGTTAATTTTTAACAGTGTATCTACAAAGCGATCTAAAAGTCATAAACACATTATGCAAATATAATAATAATAATATTCCAGAAGTTTGTCGCTCAAATCGTACGGTACCAATTTAATTTCCATAATAGAATTGTAACCTTTCGAATGCTGAATTTAATGTTTTTTATGCTATAACTGTTCTAGATGTTTCACCGCAGAAGGATCTACAAATCGATGTGGTTATTTTTGTTTTTGTTTCTTTTTTAACTTTCTTAAAGGATGAAACGATAAGCTTCTTGAAAACATTTTATTGACGTATTGCAGATTAAGGTATTCGGTAAATTAGGAGTAGTTTCAGTCAGAAACTATAAAAGCTTTAACTGCTTTTTTCATCAGAAAAAAAATACAAAATAAACCATGTTTATTTTGTTTGCGCCAAAAATGAGCCACCATGTATTTTCTATATTTCAATTAAATTGTTACAGGGCTCTGACCGATATTTTTTAGTTTTTTTTTTAATGATTTTATGACAATTTTAGGCATATTATGACAAATTTTATGACAAAATATTTGAACAAGAAAGCGGAAATCTTTCATTTTAAATCCTTATTCTACAACACTTATCTCTAGCCAGGGTCGGACCGAGTCAGCTGAGGCCCGGGGAAACTTTTTCCAGGGCCCCCTATTTTTCCAAAACATAATTTAGCATTTGTACAGGGGGGCTGAAGTGACGCCCCTCTTGATTAAAAAAATGGTCGTCAGTCCTTGATTAACTAAGCGGCGCAGACGAAATTTTTTAC
Source organism: Brachypterus glaber (assembly GCA_958510825.1). Taxonomy (NCBI): domain Eukaryota; kingdom Metazoa; phylum Arthropoda; class Insecta; order Coleoptera; family Kateretidae; genus Brachypterus; species Brachypterus glaber. Next base: position 11,878,105 of record OY294045.1, read on the forward strand.
GAACACTGTTAATTTCTGACATTTTTTTATTTAATATTACAACTTTAAATTAAAAAAAAACTCAAGAAAGCCCTAGTGCCGCAGGCAAAAATCTTACAATTTTGATGCTCTATTTTAATTTTAAAACAGTATTGAAATTAAAAATGTCATAAAAATGCAAGATAGCTCTAGCACCTCAGGTGATTTTGTTTTAATTTAACTACAAACTCGAATTAAAAAAAAGGGACTACTAAAAAGCTGGTCGTTAGTCGTTCATTATCTAAGTTAACGCCGCAGGCAAAAATTTTTACGAACTCAGTTCATTTCGGACGTTTTTTTAATTTGATATTGTAAGTTTTATAATCTTAAATTAAAAAAAAAAAAAACCTCAAGAAAGCCCTAGCGCCGCAGGCGAATATTTTGACAATTTTGATAGTCTATTTTAATTTTAAAACAGTGTTGCAATTCAAAATTTTATAAAAATGCAATAAAGCTCTAGAACCTTAGGCGATTTTTTTAAAAAACTATATATAATTTCTTTTATACTGTTTTTTTTTTTACTTTTTTAATCTATATTATTTTTTGATTAAAATCTGTTATTTTAAGGTTTTCAAGATAGGAAAAATATCGTTTCATTTTTATGTAAAGTGCTTGACGTATTTTCATATTGTTTTATAATTGATAGGAATGGGTAAGCCGTGATGACCAACTTTCGCATTTTCGCAATCCTAATGCGATGTCGATATAATTACGCTCTTATTTGGTACGCTATGCGACGTCGCTGCAGCGTCGCGATGCATCGTTGCGACGTTTCTGTTAAAGTCTGCTAATAAATTTTAAATTAAAAAAATATATAACATTTTTTTAATTATAAGGAATTAAATTAAAGAAAAATTATCATAGTACATTATTAAATACCGAACATACCTATTTTTGCAAATTTGATTACACTTTTCTCTAACATTAGAAATAATACACTTTTTTTAAATATATATTTTTTTTCAAATTTTGTACAGTTGAAATTGATTGCACGTTTAATTCTATTTTTTCGATTTTTATTTTAAGAGGGCTACCTCTGTAACTTTTTTATTTTTGGGGGGATTTTTCAAATTTGGCAGGACTGTTTTTTTTAATGAGTTTTTTTTTGAAGATTTATATTAATTTTTATCCAATACATACAGATAATAAGACAATTACCAGCTCAATAATAACCCCCGCGTGGCTTTTACTTTATTGAGTGGATAATTATTTATTTTACCCACTCAACTGCCACTTGTCAAATTATTTTCTTGTAAATGTCATTAAAATTTTTAATAAAAATATGAATTCCTAAGCTATTTATTGGATAAAACCTTGTATGGCACTCATGGGTAAACCGATATTGCCCTCTCGAAAATTAACCTGCTTGGCTGACGCCTCGCAGGTTAATTTTCTTATGGGCAATATCTTACTTTACCCACTAGTACCATAAATAACTATTTCCACTTTTTTTTTCCAATACTTTCTTATTTTTGGAAAGATTTTTTTAAATTTTAATAAGCTGTGTCCTTACTAAGAAAAATTTTCGATTTGAAACCCTAAAGTCGATCGGATTATTCTCTCTTGAGTTATATCGTTATAATATACAGACATACGAACGGATTTTTTAAAAGTTGTTTCGAATATTGCAATAATTTTTTTGATTTTGGACATAAATTTTTTTTTCGGGTTCCGTAAACGTTCCTTAAACGTATAATACTCCTCTACTATGAAGCTACTAATAGTATAAAACCTATTAGTATACTAATAATCAAAGAACTTTTACCTCAAGAATGAACATGATGAAATCTACCGTATGCTTTGTTTAAAACGTGAACCAACTACGGTGAGGGGCTGGTGGGGAGTGACTATTGTTTACACTTAGTACGCGTAAAGAGAGAGAAAGAATGTGTAAACTCACAGTCTAATGTCGTAAACTTTGTCAAGCAATACAGTGTTGTCGGTTGCAACACCTGCTTTAGATATTTTATTGTAAATTTTAAGAAATATTAGTTTTATTTGAGTTTTATATGAACTAGTAGTTTAATTTTAATAAATTTAATTATATTACATTATCCAACATAATTATAGTGTCGTAGTATAATAGTTTTTTTTAATTTTAATGTAGGTATAAAGATTTATCATAATGATAAAGTGAAAATTACGCAACATCGCTCTGGTTACCAGAAGGTCAAAACTAGCGATAGTTATGTTTACACCAGAAGCAGTATCGCGTACGTTTATGTAAACAAACAAAAAGATGACACCTTCATAAACATTGGTCTGAAATAACTTCTTGAGGTAAAAGTTCTTTGATACTAATACAACGAGAGCTGAAATATATCTTAGCTTGAGAGTGCAACGAAACCCTATCAAAATATGTATAAAATTTGATTTAAAATCTATGGATTTTAACTAAGTTAACTATACTAATAAAATTAATATCACTGTAATTTTGAAAGTTATTAGTATTGTTTCTAATGTTACAAACCTATTAAGCACAATATTTAGTAGTAATATTTCTAGACCGAAAAGTAATAAAAGTCTATAAAAATGTACATAAATACTAAAATAAAATATAATTATTTAAATAAATATTGCATTACATGTACTTTCATCATTTTAAATGGTTCATTTAATATTGGCAGTATTCATAATATGCATTTATTGCGCTTTAGGGTGGTCCTCAAAAAAATAGGCTTTTAGGGCCTCCTAAATTTTTTCCAAACCAGTTAAAAAACCAAGTAGAGGCCAGTAGAAAACGAATCTACTGGATCCTACTGGTATCTACTTGTTTTTTTTTTTTTTAGAGGGAAGTTATCTAAAATTTATGTGTACCAAATTTCAACGTTAACACGTGGCGCATCGAGCCCTAAAAAAGGCGGTACAACAAACATTTTAAAGAGTGTAAAAGCCAAACTGTGCACCCTATTAAAAATAAAAAAAGAAAAAATTTTTTAAAACATTCCAAACATTTTTTGTTCTTTGCATTTTTTTTTGATAGGAAGTATTGTTTGTCATTGACAGCCTTAAAAATATGTCTGCGTTCCTCTTTTTATTGCTTGTTGTAGAACGTATTAACTATAAGCTATTGACCTGAAATTAGGAACACATCATTTGGGAAAAATTTGGAATACATTTGGGGGCGTCCCCAAATAATTATTTATTTAAGGACCAGTCTGTTGTGCATTGTACCGGGTGTTTTTTTTAACCTGAAACTTTCAATATCTCGAATACTATGCATTTAAGAAAAAAAAATGTCGGACAAAAGTTATTTATTTTAATAGGGGAAACAAAATGGCGTATTTATTTTATGCTGATATTTACGTTTTCAAGGCCATTTCATGGTCAACTTTGTTTTTTTTTAATAGAAACATATATTTAATTCTCATCAAAACAATAAAAATATTTTGTAAAAAACTTTTCTTGATCGGACTTTTAGTTGCAGAGATAACACAGCCACACAAAATTAAAAAAGTTGGATCTCCGACGGACTTTACTAGTTAATTCCTATGTATTTTGAGGCGCTGAATCCGAATCTGAGGTCGGAATTTAAAACTTAGCTCCCATTTTCAACATAACCTCAAAAAACATACTTTTCGCAATTATATGATATGTTTTTTGTGGTTATGTTGAAAATGAGAGCTAAATTTCAAATTTCAACCTCTGATTCGGATTCAGCGGCTCAAAATACATAGGAATTGACTAGTCAAGTCCATCGAAGATGCAACTTTTTTGATTTTGTGTGGCTGTGTTATCTCCGCAACTAAAAGTCCGATCAAAAAAGACTTTTTACAAAAGATATTAATTTTTTTGGGGAGAATTAAACAAAACTAAAAAAATATATGGTTCCATTTAAAAAAACAAAGTTGACGTTGAAATGACCTTGAAAACGTAAATATCCGTAAAAAATAAATTCGCTATTTTGTTTCCTCCATTAAAATAAACAACTTTTGTCTGACATCTTTTTTTCTAAAATGCATGGTATTGGAGATATTTGAAAGTTTCAGGTTAAAAAAAACACCCGGTATATCGTTGATTTTTAATTTCGTATTTATTTTATTGCAAATTATTGCATTTGGTTTTTTAATTGTTGTATTGCAATATTATTCTAAACCAGTAATAACTTCATATTATAACAATGCTAATATCAGTAGATAGGTACCTACAGTAGATTAGAACAAAACTAAAGACCTAAAATGTCAGTTTACTAAATATATACATACATGGTTAATTTTTTTACAAATATAAATTATAAAAATCTGGAAACATTATACAATAAAATATATAATAATATATTTTATTCGCAACTGTATATGTAATACATACATTACGTGTATTAATAAAGTTGGGAAGTACGTGATTTCTTGTCCCACTGTTTTCACGCCTGGACCTGACCTGTAATAAAAAAATAGAGTCCAGTAAACTAATTATTACTGGTCTGCAATTTAAATCATTAATTTCCGCTAGATGGCGCCACCGATTAAAATATCATTATTAATGCTTAAAGCAAGATGGCTGAACTGCTGTCATAATAAACACGAATATAATCTAATACATTTCATTTAAAAAACTCAAATGTACAGTTTTAGTTAATGTTTTTTACTTTGGAGACTGAGAAGGATAATAAATGTTATAAAAGGTGCCTTCTATCAACAAATGTTTTTGTGGTGTTTATTTGGGTTACGCGTATGTGGAACTTCAGTTTCATATGATTGTGCTTTTTTTGTGAAATGCTGGAAAAAAATATTTGTGGTAAATATGAAGAGAACTAAAAAACTAAGTATTATAGTATTATTTTCTTCATTTGAATTCAAAATTGTAGGTTTCAAAAAAATTAGTACTTTATTTTTAAATAAAAACAGTTTCGAATAAAATAGTATACAGGTCTCCCGGAAAATGGTACTTTTCCGAGACCTTATTAATGGGCGGGGCACGAAGTGCCGAGAACATGTGTAGGTCAAGTCGACCTGTAATGTACTATTTCACTTCTTGTTCCAGAAGTCATTATTTATCCAGTGTTTAATTCAAGAAAGTTATTTAGAATACAAATACAGTTTTTTTTAATATACCGGGTGAGAGTTAGCGAGAACGGCTGCAAGGTAGAGTCAGATCAAAAGGTTTACGTCCAGGTGTCATATATGACATATATGCATATAATGTTTTATTGTATTTTAATCTATTATCAAAAACAAGTTGTTCTGAATAGAAGAACCTAAAGTACATAAAGAACTAAGTATTTTAATATATTCGTTCTTTTTTTTGATATTGTAAAATTTTTAATTGTGTAAATATTTATTTATAGGTCTTTGGAACTAACCATTTTACATTAGTAGAATAGGCAAAGTAGTGTACACATATTATACAGGATGAGGCTAAACTAGTTTGGAGGTAACCTATTTTAACATAGCTTAGTTGTATCAATTTTTTCAAAAAATAAATAGTAATTGTGTATTTAAAAAAACTCATTATAAGAAGCCGGTACATTAATTTGATATAAGAGTTTGAACATATTCGGCCATCCATATTAATGGCGCCTCGCGTCCTCCATTTTGATTCTGCCTTTTAAATATTTAGATACACCTACAGTACAGTAACACTTGCGTTATTAAAACGCATTGACACATTCATAAAAATCCGATTAAGCCTTAATAAGCCTTCTACATATTTTTACGGGCTGAAGTGCTGAAATTCGTTCTTGTCATATGTATTTTGCCTTTATTTAAATGTTTTTTGTTGTTGTTCGTTGCTCTTTTTTATTTTATTTGTGGTAAACGCTTTAATAATTAAATAGGTTACCTGTAAAGCTTTATGTCTCACCTGATATAATGAATTATTTTTTAATGATAATTTATTAGTAGAGAAGCTTTATAATAAATTGATGACGTCAAATAGTCACCAAATTAGACTAATTATGATTGACATAAGGGTTCGAGCTATCTGTACATTGCTTCCTATTTCAAACCTTGCAAATATGCTAACTAAAAATCTTATTAATCTTACTAAAATCATATTAACCTTACACAAATCCTTATACTAACCTCAAGCTTATTTTTGCAAAGCTTTGGATCATTTTTTTCTTTTTCTGTATATAGCTTTGTGAACTAGATTTATTAGGAATGTATTCTTATTGCCATGACAACCGTATTTTTTCTCTGTCATTTCTAGTAACTTTTCACCAGAGATCTAGTTTCCAAAGCTAGTTAACAAAAACTATGTAATGATTGTGAATATAAACAGATAATACTATTAAAGAACCATATTTGTTTACGTTTTTTTTTTTTTGAGTTTTGTTTCAATATTTTTATTTGGTTCTTTTCAAACTTAATTAAAATTATTTTTGCAATAACTCAAAACTAATCAAACTCAAAATGTTCCATTTTTGTCATTTTGTAAATATTTGTTTTATTAAATTTAATAAATAAGATGATTTTATGAATTTTATTATTACCTACATACGTAGGTAATAAAAACTATATATTAATTTAAATTGCAAGGAAAGACATGTCAATTTTAAAAATTTAGTTGTTAAGAATGGTCCATACGCAATCTACTATTATTTGTGCCACAAAAATTGTGCTTTTTCTATATACTGCTTACTATTGTCGCTTTACCATATACAAGAACAAAACTAAACACCTAAAACTTAAAAAATAATAAAAATAATGCAAGAACCAACCGTTATGTTATTTTTGTGATGTTTCTGTTGTCAGCTTTATGTCTGAGCACACTCTATGTATGTGGCTATAAGTGTATTTGTACAATATAAATACATGTGAATGTTTGTGAATTCCGTTGTCTTTTATGTACTATCCCTTTTAATCCATTATCCCGATGGTCCGGGAACAAATATGAAACTCGGTATCGAGATACTAACTAATACACACAGGCCGACATTGTTTTGAGTAGTAAAATAAATATACCTACAAGGTTATAAGAAAAACCTCCCTAGGTAGGTGCGAAGTATTTTGGGACCTTCAAAATGAACCGTTCACGTCAGGTTTTTGAATCAAAATTACCTCAAAATGAAAAGGATGCTGATTTTGCGAACACTGAGAGCTCATTACCGTGGTAAATACTAAACGTTTTGGCTTATATGTAGTACCCGGATATTTGGTATTGATTACGAGGGGCGCGCGGAAGTTTAATTTTTTATGAACATTCTGACATGGCTGACACTTACGGAGTATAATGACACAAATTTGTAATTTATTATAAATAAGTTATTCCCGAGCTGCAATTTAATAGTGAGGTACTTTATTATTAAACGTGCGAAAAACATATAGGCTTGTCTTAGAAATGTAATGTTTCAAAGCACTTATCATCAAAACAATGGCATACAAAAATGTTTTATTTTGATTTAGTAAGCCAGTGTAACTTTCCGTCGATGAAAATTAAAAATCCTCAGGGTTTATAGAAAATTGGAAGTTGCTAAGCAAGCCCACAAAGAGAAAAAACTATTTACCAAAGGCTTTCGAGGATATAAAATCCAAAATTTTAGTACTAGACAAAAATATTTTTAGCATAGATGAAAACAAAAATGTTTCTGGTTTAAAGATTGCGCATGTTATGTTATTCCGAATTTTCCACAATGTTCAATAGTAGACCTTTTTAATGGCAAAGAAGTTTACTTTTCTAAACCAAATATTTAGATTTGATATAGAAAAGTAAACTTTGCCTAATAAATGCATTAAAAAATCATACATTCTTTAATTATGCTCTGCTTATGTAGTTCGGTAGACATAGAACGTCTATTTTCAGATTATAAATATACTTTTGGTAAAACAAGACGAAGCTTAATAGCCGAAAACATGGGGAAAATCTTGACGATATATTTTAATTTTCAACAATAATATTAATTATGTTTAAAAATATGGGTACATTTAGTTTTAGAACACTTACATGTAAATATTTTGTAAAATATACATAATATAGTTTTTTGTTGTTTTACCTTTGATATTTATATAGTTATACACGGAAAAAAAATTATAGCTAGGAGCGCTATAACACGCATACCAAGCAAATTATAATCGCTTATTATATAAATACAAGGCTTTCTCTTACAATTATGGCAGTCAGTGTAAAAATTTATATGAAATACTTTAATTGTTTAGTGAATAATAAAATATAACAAATAGTATGGCATTTATAGCTTAAATAGATTTAATTATTGTCCGTGCTAATAATTTTTATAATATAATAAAATTTCTGTAAATTTATAATAGTGCCTGTAATAAATATAATCGTGTCTGTAATATATATAATCGTTTCCAATTTATTTTTAACATTATTAGTTATTGTGTCCCTTATAATCTATAGCTTAAATCACTATAATTTGCCACTGATACCAAATATCTTATAATGTATAGCGCAGAGACCACTAATTTCTTTCCGTGTAAATCTTTTGTAATACTAAAAGTTTAGTTATTTCCCCGTGTCAATATTAATAAACCTCTTTAACATAGTTGTCAAGTTACACCATGAATAATAACTATTGCGGGATGGCTAAGGAAGTGTGCCATCAATCTTTAAAAACTTTTTTTATAAGTAACATTTGCGCGACCCTCGTAATCAATACCAAATATCCGGGGTATGCTTATATGGAACCCCACGACAGTTTAGTTAACATTTACTGGTAAGAACTTACAATCACCATAAGTATTACGTATTACTATAACAGCCGGTGAATGTTAACTAAACTTTCTTGTGGTTCGATATAAGCATAAACGTTTAGTATCTACTACCGTCCACTACACTAACGAGCTCTCAGTGAATGGACTTAAATTCAGCATGAATAGATCTATCAAAATAAATTTATATTCTTTAAATTAAAACGTTAATAACGGCTTAAATAATATAATATTGCCGGTCTAAGCAAAAATTTTACGAAATTTGAGTTAACATACTTTCTACTATCTAAGCCCCTTACTTCAGCTCTAAAACCCATCTTTTTGGAAAACTTATTTACATCAGAGTTACTAACATAGACTAACACCTCTGTGTAGCAGTATTGATAGATTTAAATCACCTATATTTTCTCTTTTTGGGGTAATATCGAAACGAACATGCAAAAAATTGCTTTTAAATTATGATAAACCTGACCAAATTAATTTGCTTAACGTATTTAAACAAAGCACTCCAAATTATTCAAATTCATCTACTAAGGTCTCTGGATGCTGCAAAAATGTTGAGTTGTAGGTCTGAGTTTTATTTGATTATTTAATCTTAGTTTTAATAAAATAAAGTCTATTCTAAACCTTAAATTAGATAAAATAAATAATGTTAGTTGCTCAAATAAATAATCTTATTTGCTCACATAAAATAAAACGCAAAAGTTTTAGTGTTTGAATCACTAAAATGAAAAAATAAAGTTAACTTAATAAAAATGTATACATTATATACATGTACTGAATTAATCGACATTTTAATTTACATCTATTATTGCTTTTTTTTATTCATAAAATATTTTGATCTTATAAGATCATAATATAATAATATAATAAATGATGGCATTAAAGTGTGTTAAAATATGGTAGTTATCGGTACCGAGATGACAAAACTAAACTTGACTTGCAGGTTATAGCCATCGTGTCCATATTGTTTATCGTGCTATCTACGATCGCACTCACACTCAACACCATTCCAAGCTTCCAGGTGTACGACGATAAGGGTCAGGTCATAGACAATCCTCAGTTGGCCATGGTGGAAGCCGTGTGCATCACCTGGTTCTCTTTAGAGTACATCCTGCGGTTTAGTGCTTCACCCAACAAATGGAAATTTTTCAAGGGTGGTCTGAACATAATCGACTTATTAGCCATATTGCCTTATTTTGTTTCACTGTTTCTCCTAGAAACGAACAAAAATGCCACTGATCAGTTCCAAGATGTGCGGCGCGTGGTACAGGTTTTTCGTATCATGCGTATTTTGCGTATCCTTAAGCTAGCTCGACATTCAACTGGTCTGCAGTCGCTGGGGTTTACCCTACGCAATTCGTACAAGGAATTGGGTCTCCTTATGCTGTTCCTCGCTATGGGGGTTCTGATCTTCTCCAGTCTCGCTTACTTCGCAGAGAAGGAGGAACCCGGTACTAAGTTCATTAGTATCCCAGAAACCTTCTGGTGGGCCGGTATCACAATGACCACGGTCGGGTACGGTGACATTTACCCAACCACACCGCTTGGTAAAGTAATAGGAAGTGTATGTTGTATTTGCGGTGTCTTGGTGATCGCGCTGCCCATTCCTATCATAGTTAATAATTTTGCCGAGTTTTACAAAAACCAAATGAGGCGAGAAAAGGCCTTGAAACGACGGGAAGCTATGGAGAGGGCCAAACGGGAAGGCAGCATCGTGTCCTTTCACCACATCAATCTCCGGGACGCCTTCGCCAAGAGTATGGACCTCATTGACGTTATCGTAGACACAGGTGAGTTCTGATTTTTTCTGCTTGCACTTTAACACATTACATAACCTACTAAAATGCTTTCGATACTAAAAACACATATTAACGATGAGGAATTCTATTTCGGATAACCAAATAATTAGACTCGACCTATTCAAATACTCTTGTTATTATAAATACATTTTAGATTTTTTTAAAACATATATTTGACATTTGCTTAAAAATGCTAAAGAATATTCAAAATAAATATTTTCTAGATGCCAAAACTATAAAAGCTAAAATACTCGTTCAGGTTTGTCAACGACTAATATTAGATGGTTTAAAAGAGCTATTGTATTAGCTTTAAAACAAAACCAGAAAAAGATTTCTAGCTTTTATTGATTTTAAGATGTTCCTGTAGAAAATTTTCATTGCAAATATGATGGGCCTTTTTGGCAAAATTGGTTAAGAAACCAATGTTTTAAAAGTTTTTGAATGGTCCTATTCTAGGGTTTTAATTCTTTAAAAGTTTTTGAATGAAGTGACAGTAAGTCAATCTTATTTATGGTCCCTAGTCGATTCTGATCACTTGATAATCAAAAAGAGAATTCCTGGAAATGGTGTGACTTTGTTTTGCGTGTCTTGGTTTGCACCGGTGTTAAGATGATACCTTATTCCCCAGGTGACAAGTGTGCCCTGATTGGTGGAAACGAAGACAAACGCAGACTTTCATAAATAATACATTTAAAAACAGTTCGGTTCAAAAACGAAGAGGCATGTTACACGCTTGTGTTCAGTTCATATGCATTACATATATATTTCTTAGAGCACCTCGATCGTAGTTTAAGAGTTTTGTATCTTAATAACTGCTTTCTTCGTTCATAAATGTTAAAATTGTGCGTTGTCGAGTGCACGGGCTGTTTGGGTGAAACTCCCTGCATGGCCCGTTCTGTTCCTTGGACACCAATTGCTGACGAAAAGATGTCTCGCCAGGCCACAATATGTCGCACGCGGATGGCAACAGCACCGAGGGGGAGTCCATGGGCGGGGGTCGAAACCCGGCCCAGACTGGAATGGGCTGCTACAAGAACTTCGATCATTTTCCCGATCGACACAGGCAGAGTAACTCTTCCACCACTCCTTGTCTTCCATCGGGGGAAGGCCCACCAGGTTCTCCCGTTTCGCAGAGAGGGCTCCTGACTTTGGGGCAATCTGAAGATCAGAGTCAGTACGATAGTGAGCCTCTGCAAGCTCCGCTTGCTCAGGATGAAACTCAGCTCATTCCAAGCACACCCAGGGGATACATTTCACCATCGGTAAGAAATTATTGAATTACACAGTCCTGCAAGGTTCTGTTTCATTCATGCGAATTTATGATTTTGGATAATTCCACTATGCTGATTTCGATGCTGTACTTAGTTTTTTTTCCATCACGTTAGAATTTTGCGCTATTAAAAAAACAAAGGTTTAAAATGAATTAAAAAAATATTTTATTGTAATGTTGAATAGAGTATTTATCCCTCTATAATGACTTTTTACATAACCCATTGTAATTAAGGTAAAAAAAATATATGGAGTGGTGTGAGAAAAATATACCTATTGATAAACTATAATAAAGCTTATGTAATAAATCATTGTAAAGGGCTTAAACTTCTCTTTCCTACCATTTTCAAAAATATTTATATATTTTTTTTTTGCTTTTTTGTGCAAAATTGTGACCTGATGGAACAAAACTAAAGACAGATTTGAAATCAGCATGCTCAAGTTATGCAAAATCATATATTCCCATCCATGAAGCAGAAAAAACGTTAAATTTGCAGGTCTGTGTTATTAATATTTTTAGTTATAATACTTGCATGGTGGTTAATCACTACTATAGTAATTTAAAGTTGTTTGTGTTACGTGGTATAAGGTATAAATATTGCTTTGTTTTCATTTAAGGACCCATGTGACGTCATCTGGTGTCCCTCAGGGTGACAATTTAGGTCCCCTCTTGTTCAAAACAAGTCAAAACATTGTTTATTAAACGTTTAAAAATATTTTACCTCCACTAAATAATTCATAATAATTCAACAAATATTTGTAAAATAATAACGTTTTTAATTAAACACCATGTACAGTTTACATTACATTACATATCCATGCAAAAGCGCAAATTACACTATAATGCTCCTATTATGAATATTATTCATTGAATAATTTTTAATCATTAGTTATTAAAATCGATTTCTATTTCGTTTGGTATGACAAAGTCTATTTTACTATATTAAATTTGTAAATTTACTTGATGCTGGCCGAATTTTTCATTCGCCTGTATATCTAGATCGACTCAGTCTTAAAATGAGTACTTGGGGTTAAAATTCTGGTGAAATAACAATAGTTTACAAATTCCAACTTTTTCTTGCAAACCAATTCTTTTACCTTTTTTTACGTATTTCTATTCGCTGAGTCTGGATTTTTGTTTAATTGGCGGATATTGCAGATATTTGTCCAAATCGGATGAATTCATGTCCAAAATATTTGTTTTATGTTCCAAAAAAAAACAAATAAAAAAAATTAAAACAGAAATCAAAAAAAAAAATTTAAATCAAAAACAAAATTTGAAACCAAGATAAAAAAAGTTACTTAAAGTTGTCAATTCAATAGTTTTATTTTTTGTATGTTACCTGAAGTTATTTTTATAATTTTTCGGGTAATTTGGTACGAAATTTATTCTTTTAAAAAAGTCTTATCGAGAGTTTTTAATGTCACTATCTCGGTCACTATTGGTTTATAAAGTCCAAACTTATAGATTACACAGGCCAATAAGAATTTTGTGATCGGATGTTTTTTTTATTTTCTAGCTTAGTTAAGACCCACTGACTGTCAAACAAGCATTTTTTTGTTTCCATTACTTATAATTCTTTCAGCCAAAAATATTATTCTTTAACTTGAAGTGTAGATATTTTAAGTTATAGACATTGGTCTTCATCAACATAATCATAACAAGCCATTTGACACATTTTAATAAAAATGGAAAAAAATAATAAAATTTTGGACCACCCTAATGGCGCGGATTTATTTTTTATTTTTTCGTTATCCTATTCTAAATCGGCGTATGCAAAAATTCAGAATTTGGTCCCTGTTTTTTTTTCGTGGCCCACTGTGCGGTTGATCAAAACCCTTACGTGATGAACAAAAACGGAAGTAATATTCGAAATATTCGAAATCAACCTAAGTAATTTACCCAAAATGAGCTGTCAGATCCAAATCAACATTGAAAATTTGTTGGCCTGTGTTATTATCATTAGATCTAATGTGAAATAGTATATTACGCGCCGAGTACGCGAACCTAGTTTTTAGTGCACGAGGAGCAGCCGAGTAAAAAAAGCACTCGATGTAGACTGAAATAGTCCAGTAAATGAAGGTAAAAATACGGTATTACCTCCGAATTATTTCGGATAACATCGATTCACGTGAAATATTAACAGTACTCAGAGTACGACTCAGAGAACAAAAGTGACCTAGTGCCGATGCGTGCTTTTAACCTAGGGGTGAATGTCACCCCTTCTCGGGATGGGAAATTATTATACTCAAAGTAACCACAGGAATTGATAGAGTAATGAACTCCAAGGAAAAAGTTTCCTACAAAGCTTTATCGATAAGTCAATACTTTTTGAGTTATACGTGATTGAAAATGTTCGGTTTCATCGAAAAAATGCATGTTTTTGAACGATTTTTCATGAATAATTGAAAAAAATCTAAACACCTTACGTTTTAACAAACAAAATAAACAAAATAAACAAAAATAAAGCTCATAAAAATCAAGAAGATTGCTTTTTCTTTTATTTCTGAAAAAAATTCTGGAGTAAAAAGGCAGCTTTTTTTTTAGTTTATTTTGAAAAAAAAGTAACTTTTTTAAAGAACTTAAAAAGTACTTTTTGTATTTCAATCAAACTTTTTTTTTTTAAATAAGCGTTCTAAACCGGTCAAACTTCTGGAACATATTATTAGTACTTAAAGTAAATTATAAAAGGATTACTAGTAATTTCAATTCTTGTGGTAAAGCCGTTTTATTGCAGACTTTTTCTTCAAAAAAACGAGCAACCCATTTTCTTTTCCTCATAACTTCCTTAGTTTTTATGCTAGAAACTTTTATAAAAGCTCATTTGAAAGGTATTTTCAAGTACTTTGACAAGTTTCCTATATATTTTCCGTTTTCACGTTATTTAAGTTGAATGCTTCGACTTCAGTTTTCGGCGGACAAGAAGTGATTTTCAACCAGCCATAACTCGGTACGAATTACGTCTACCGAAATAAAAGAAAAAACAAGCTTCTTGTTTTTTTTATGAGCTTTATTTTTGTTTATTATAATTTGTTTGTTAAAACGTAAGATTTTCGAGTTATTCGTGAATAATCGTTCAAAACATGCATTTTTTCGATGAAAACATTTTCAATCACGTATTTATTTAAAAGTATTGACTTATCTGTATAACCTTATAGGAAACTTTTTGCTTGGAATTCATTCCTCTATCG